>JARKHS020002617.1:0-103269 GCA_030143305.2 Amblyomma americanum | reverse complement strand
TTGTACAGCCTATGGCATCAAGACAGCGACAACCGAGGCCCTCGTTAACCTATCAAGCAGCCAACAGAAATGGAAAGAGGGGCTCGTTACGACATACATGAAGGAAACCAAAAGTCACCGAAACCAAGGAGCGCAGGGAATGTTTTTTACTTCGCTTTTTTTTTGCATTTGACTGCGTTAACCCCCGTTAGGTGACAGCACTGCGCACTTTAGCACTGAAGACAAATTGAAGTTGGCCTATTGCGACAGACCACAGCATGCTCACGACGAAAAGATCAAGCTGGCAGAAAACGAAGCTTCTGCTGCCTAGTAAAGGCCGATATATGCAGATGTCATGTCACACGACCTCATATGCGATAAATATGCGTGAGTTGTATTGCTCGTACATTTAACTTTTAGTTTGGTCGACTTGCCTTTGAGTCTTTAAAGTAGATTCCACCGCCGCTTGTTTGTTAAGCTGTTTTGTGGGTTTTGATTGATGGAGGGTGGATATGGGTGCCCGGATGTGCACTCACCGGAAAGTTCTTCCGGTGGCTTCACAAACACACACGCACTATGCTGTTCACGGAGTGAAAACGAAATAGAGATGCTGCTATGACCTGCGGATTTCGGAAGTAAACTGCGCGCGTCGACAAAGAGTAAGGGCGCGGTATCCAGAGGCAGTGTGAAAACCGATAACTTCGCATTTCTCAGCCATAAATGCGCCTTTTGGTGCCGCACAGATGTTAACGTGCGCTGAAAGAACCAGATTATCAGATTTTGATGGTAATAATAATTTGATGGAGTTCTCCTGTGTCACATTAAAGCACCTCTCTGGGGGAAATATTGGACATTTTGAAGTATAAGGTGGCGGCAATTTTGCTTTCAGGCTTGTTTGCTTTAATTCCTAAAGCACGGGCGTTGAGGCTTTCTACTTACAAAATATTAAGCGTGTTCCTGACGTGTGAATAAAACTTGCTAGCGAAAGCCGTTTAAAGTAATACTAAATCGATCAGTATCACGTTGGTTTCAGTAGTTACGCATTTCGCGTCTGTACTTCCAGGGCCATAGCGTTCCGTTCCAATCACTGTGCTCTGTGTACCACAAGGGTTTCAAGTATAATTTTTTGCTGGGATAGTTGGGCCATTGTGACGTCAGTAAGACACGCGTTCGGAAGTGCCCGAAGCCGGAACAAGGAAGGTACAGGAAAAAGCTCTGATCTGACAATTGATTTTATTAAGCAGAAACGAGCACAATGTATAGGAAGGCAGTGGCAGAAGTAATAAGATGCAGACAAGGTCACATGGTGCAAAGGGCCTTGAAAGCAATAAAAGACATAACAGTGTGATAAACCTAAAACACGATGAAATCTCAAAAGGTATGGTAAATGAAAGAAAATGTTCACTGGTCGACTATATTACAGTTAATGTCACATGGTGCAAAGAGCCATAAATTACAGTTTTTGGACTTATAACTATCCTTCGTAGAAAGCAATTTCTGTTGGATGTACAAACCTCGAAGACAAAAAGAGCTCTTGTCCTGCGAGCCAGCTCCCTCCGATACAGTAAAACGAGCCATAGCCACATCATGATTAGGTTCCGCAATAAAGACATTATGTGGATCTCGCTTCCACGTGACTTCCGCAATCTTCCAACTGGCGACAGCACGGTTACATTTGGGAGGTTTTCCGCACACAGTTATATCGGCATTGCCTGACTCCTTGCTTCAGAAAGTTAAATCCAAAGAAAGAAATGATACGCAGGAAAGCAACATGATGGTGAGACCAGCAGTCGTCCAGTACTCCCACCGCGTAGCCCACATTATGAAAAAGGCTGCGAATAAATATAAGGATCCTGCAGTGTTTTTCGCCCCTTGTAAGCTGGCTACATTGTGCCCTAGGATTTTTAGCGAGCAACTAAGAAACCAAACATGTGGCGTAAGGCATGCCCACATGTTTGTCAGGTGTATGGAAGGGGTGATTTACCAGATTGTTCTGGCATGCGACAAAGTTTACATCGGACAGATAGGAAAGTGCTTGAGCGAACATTCGAGCGAACACGCGCTCTCTTGAAAAAAACCTCCGGATCTAATCTAGCGTTTCATATCAGATTGTAAATGCGTGCCTCGTTTACGTGAAACAAGCAGCGTAGCCAAGTAGTTGATGGAATGCTCCTTTGTAAAAAGAAAGGGCTTAAAGTGTGTTAGTGACGCCTCAGAATCATTGTCTGGGAGTGAACTTGTCTTTTTAGGTGAACATTTTTAAATTTTAGATGCTGACTGCACGTGCCTGATTGAATGAATGTCACTGTTCAGTCGTTTTTAGTGTTAAGGTAATACGATTTTTAGCTACACTTTTCACATTAATCAGGTGTATATTTATACCATTCGTATTATCAGATTTTATCGGTTTTACTCTCGTCACCTTCTAATATAAGTATTTTATTGATTTTATAGCGTCTTACAACATGTAATATAAACTACCTCATAGTCATTCAGTCTACATTACTATTTTCTTGCAATCCCTTTCGAGATATCATCGTCTTTTGGCGTTATCACCCCATTAAGTCTTACATCGCGACGGTGACTGCATCTGATTACATCAGCCGGTGCCTTGCTCTAAATAGTTTGCTTTTCGCACAATAAAAATCAGTTGTCAGTTCAGCGCTCTTTCATATCCCTTCTTCGTTTCGCCTTCAGGCGGTTTCATTCGCGCTGCTTTACTTCTGTCGGAATTTACCACAACGATATTTTTCTCATCACCATTATCATGATTACGCTAACTGCAGAACAAAGGATTCGCGTTACGTTAAGCACTAGCAGTGTGATCTATGATCCGGTTCTCCTGTCCCTTCCCTGCATTGATACAATAAGGCCTCAGCACTCAAAGACTCATCCGCAAAAAAAATTGTCTTCGATTTTAGAATTCGCCCTTTTACTGTAGGGAAGTAACCTCAAATGACCGTATAATTTATCACCGTTTATCATCATCATTTATTAACCCTTAAGGGTTCCTTAAAACCATTACATAATGGGGGAGGGGTGGCATACATTGGTTGAGGGGAAGTATACTTCCATACCAGATAATTCATATTCGCTGGTGTAAAATGACTTCAACCGACCGGAAGTGACAACTGTACATCCATGTCAACCCTTACTAACCCCTAGGGATATCTGCTTGCGTGCAGACCGACGTATATATCAGCAAATACCACCATGCACGATAAGAAAAAATAAAGGTACGAATAGCCTGCAATGTATCGATTTGCCAACACATGATGTAATTAGGTGCGCCTGAGAATTTCATCTTTCATTCTTAGTGCGCCGCAGCTAAATACCTTAATTACAGCGACTATAGACAGAAGTGGCCGATGTGCAAGCAGTGCCTCTGCGGGACTCCTCTATTCTCGGCTCAGCCCAGGTGTAGAGAACTTTGCCGACCCCACAGAAAGCCAAGGAGAAAGCCGGCGGAACAGCACGACGTCTCAGTCAATCCCCTCGTTCCGTTTGCCGAACAGGCATGCTCGGATGAGGCAGCTACTCCACTCAGCACGCGATCCCTGATTGCTACTGGGCTTAACGCTTCTCTCAAGGCTGTCGATCGGGCAGAAAAACGAAAGACGCTAGCTTTGCTTCGGGACGCAGCATTTTGCAGATTTCCCGTCAAACGCCCACAGGTTTCGGAACCCGCAATACCCGCAGAAATGGCGGCAAAACTAAACTTTGCTTCCCTCGCGGGCGCAGTTTTTTGTCCGGGAATAAAGAAAAGACCCGCATGCGTGTCCACGGAGCGTAGTATATAGTGGACATGCTCTCACAATGGGCGTGTCAGTTCTGGCGTCTGAAAGCTGCGCGACGGGTATTCCTATGAATGGACATCGCGCACGACCTGCGCACTCGCACGAAGGCGCCCAGGGGGATGCGTCTTTGCAAAAGGGCCGCGAGCCTCTGCCCCATCCAGCTAAAGTTTGGGCACAACAGGGGACACCCGCTTCCTGCAGCCGTAAACAGGGTGGTTGCCCCGTACTCCGGCGCCCAGGCAAACGTGTCACATAAAAAAAAACTTCATGGTGGGGACACTGTACTGAAGGGAGTCTTGAATGGCGTCCAGTTCGATCTCCTATTCGCAGCGCTCGGTTAAGCGACACGAAAACCAATAACCGTGCATGCAGAAGGGATCCGCTGTTGTATTCACTGAGGTATTTCCTGGTCTGCTCGAAAAAAAAAAATTATGCATGCAGAGAGTGGACTGAAAGAGAAAAAAAAGGTAAAAGCGCGCAAAAGAAAGAATTTCTCCTTTTCACCCAGCACTAGCCTGGAGTGCAGTTTATTAGTTACTGTTCACTGCACAGGCACTGGCGACTGCGCTGTACACATAACAGCAAGCAGCAGCAAGTAGCAGCAGGAAGTCCAGTCATTGTGATTAGGGCAACGCCAGTGGTAAACGTTACATCTCTTGCTTTTCGTTAGCCTTCAAGCCAATATGGATAAAAAAAACTGTCTTTCCGTGTAGTCTATATATTGCCGCTAATGTTTGCAGTGTTTTTTCCTTCTTCAAATCTGCCGGAACACCACTTTATCGCTTCGTTTCCGACACGAGACGCGACTATATTTATCTCGATTGATCGCAGCCAGGGAGAGCTGGTTCTACGTTGTTCCGGAATTTTCTAGTAACTTTGCACGCTTTATCTCGAAAGTTCGCTATCAGCTTCAAATTGAGCACGGCCGACAGCTGCGGGCATTCTGTTCGACGACCGCCGAGCAAGCTTGTCGCTTCACCGCCGCCGAGTCAACCCAATAAACAGTTTTCTTTCAGAAGACCTTTTGTCCGTCTTCATCGGTCCTTCGACTGTAGTCACCACTACGTAACACCTGGTGGAATTGGTGGGTGCCTTCCATGTTCCGGACGCCCGCTTCAAGTCGTGACGCCAGCCCTCAGCGCTTCGCACCCGAGAACGAGCCAGCAGTTCAGTGAGCCAGCCTTTTTCTCCAGGGCGAGGAGCCTGAGTTCGGGACCCTGCCGGACCGCACCAGACAGCGAAAAGACATTGCTACGAGCACCGTAACCTCGCCGACGATGTCGAAACCGATCATACTGCAGCAGCCGCGGTTGCCGCCAACTTGCAATGGATCCCTAGGTGAAGACCCCGAAGAATGGCTGGACCAATTTGAGCGTGTGGCGTCATTCAACAAGTGTGATGATGCGGCAATAATTGGACACGTATTTTTCTCATTGGATGGCTCCGCACGCACGTGGTACGAAAACCACGAGTCGTCCCTTACGACATGGGAGCTATTCAAGGGAGAACTATTGAAGGTATTCACCAGTGTCGTGAGGAAAGAAAGAGCCGAACGACTCCTCGAGAACAGGATCCAGCTTCCGAATGAGCCCGTCCGTGGTTACGTCGAGGAGATGAAGCGCCTATTTCGCCGCGCCGACTACAAGATGACCGAGGAAAATAAAGTTCAGTTTTAAATGCGCGGCGTAAAAGAAACTCTCTTTGGCAGTCTCGTCCGCCGGCCGCCAAAAACAGTCGAGGAAATCACGCAAGAAGCCTGCACGATTGAGAAGACCCTCGACATCCGAGCTCGGCAGTACAATCACCCTTCCTCTGCCTGTGCAATCCGTTCGGACACGACGGCCAGCACCAGCGACAGCTTGCGGGAAGCTATCCGCGAAATCGTCCGAGGGGAGCTACGCCAATTACTGCCATCCTCCCCACTGCCACAAGCAGCGACTCTGATGGATGTGGTACGGGAAGAAGTGCAACAGGCACTTAACACCCCGACGGCCACAGAACCCCTGGCCATGACCTACGCCGCTGCAGTAAGGACTTCTCAGCCCCAACGACAACTCCTGCATCCTGTCTGACATGAAAAACCTGTACCCGAACGCCACCTCCCTGCCCCCGCCCGCCCAGCCTACGATCGACGCTCAAGCCCCCGGAAATGCGACGCCTGGAGGACTTCCGATAACCGGCCGTTGTGCTTCCATTGCGACGAGGCCGGCCATATTCTTCGTCACTGCCCGTACCGACGTATCGGTCTTCGAGGATTTGCCGTTAATGCTTCACGACCACGCTTCGGCCAACGTCCGCAGGAAATCGACGAGTACCTGCGTCGAGAGGAGTACATGCCGAACCGCTTTTCGCGCTCACCATCGCCGCACACCTCGCGCTTTGCGTCGCCACGCCGCAGCTACTAAGCCGCGGTACGAGGAAGGTCTCCAAGCCCCGTAGGGGAAACTAAAGACAGCAACCTCTGGAGGTGAGGTTGCTCACGATCGAAACTGCGAAGAACCTCCACCGACCACGCCCCATGAAGACGCTGCACCCGCGACGCCGCATGAAAAACCTACACTCGCAGTACCGACGCCGCACATAATGGCATCCCCGACCACGACGCAAACTGCCTTCAAAACGACGCCGTCACCCAAAAAAGCATCGCCCACACGCCCCACCCGCAACTCGCATACGCGACGAAGCCATGAGCCGACGCCGAGTGCCACATGCAATGTAAGAGCCAGGACTTCCGACTTATAAGTGATTATCGACGGCCGGAAAGTTACCGCTCTAGTCGACACAGGAGTCGATTACTCGGTGATGAATGCAACATTCGCTGCGCAGCTGAGAAAAGTCACAACTGCTTGGGACGACCCACAAATCCGCAACGCAGAAGGCCACCTCATTACGCCCTCAGGACGATGCACAGCGAGAGTGCACTCTAAGAAAAAAAGGAGTGGTCTTAATCCTTTGAGGGGGTAAATCCACTGACGCTGTGGCGACCCTCTTTTGGTGTAACGTTACACCTTCGTCGGGGGACTAAGTGCGCACAGTGTAATGTTTAGGCTATTATCGGGGTAATGTTATTCCGTCTGGCCAAGTGTAAGTATAACCCTTTGATGACTAACGTTACCCCTCCTCAGAAAGACTAACTCTTAGGCCATGAAAGTGTAAACATATGCTTCACTTTCTGGTGCATGTTTGCGCCCACTAGGAATACGCTTATGCTCAATCGCAAGGCGCAAACTTATACTCGCAAGGGCTACAGTTAATCCTGTCTAATGAGCTTACTACAACCCTCCTAAAGAGCAACTTTGCACCATAACAATGGGCGTAACATTGCTCTGCAAGAGCATATGGGTTCCTCTTTTAGGTGCACATTTACGCCATGTTAGGAAGGGTAACGTAAGCGTAAGCATGCCTTCGCAGGGGCTATAGTTACCTAATGACACATACTGACAAAGCGCAACGGAACTAGGACGAGTAGAAGAAACACGAAGCACAGGACAGCGCCTGTCCTGCGTTTCGTGTTTCTTCTACTCGTCCTAGTTCCGTTGCGCTTTGTCAGTCTGTGTCGTAGCAGTATGAACCAACTAGCCCACAGCAAGGTCCTCTTATTACCTATTGAGTGTTTTACAACGCTTCTATGGTGCAACTTTGCACCACGTCAGTGGGCATAACATTGCTCTGAAAGTGTGTGTTTTGCTCTTTTAGGTGCATTCTTACGTCTCATTTGGACGGGTAACGTTTCCGTCCAGAGGAAAGTATCCCATATTACAGTGTATTGTTACAACTTCTCGAATGTAAGGCACAGGCACGTTCGCTGTGATACTAGGCATCCATTGTTATTAAAGTAAGTAAGATCGTTTTTGGGCCTGTAAAGAAAACCACTTCACTTTGTAGGTGTCGGTGATGGCGCATCTACTTCAATGTATTACACACATCGAAACCAAACGCAGCATTACAATACACCTACAGAACAAAGCTGCTTGCTGAAAAGGCATGGTAAGCACCTCACTGCCATCAAGTTCACGGATGTTTTTCTCTTCCACATTCCTGGTTATGTTCGTGTTAGTGCGATAAGTTTGTGGCGTGCCGTGCTGCACTTCAGAGTGCAGTTTCGGACTCCAGTGGTTGTACACTAGTATGCACGACAGCGTTTATTTCTTATTGAATTTAAAATGGCAGCATAACTCAGCAGTCTTCTGTCAACGTCATGATGGCATCCATTCTCCAAGCGAACCTGTGTGACAAAAAGAAATCCTTGAAACATGACGGGCAGTACACATATTTAACGCATAAATTGTAATTATGAGATCAAAATTTAATCTGCGACAATTTGGTCTGAAGAGCGAAGGCGTATGTGTGGTGTTTTCCAAGCGAGCATGCTCTACAGGCCAAGAAATAAGTAAAAGAATGAACAACACGAGCTCTGGATACCAAATCATAATACTGATTGAAGAACATGCATGCCCCATCAGCTAGACCAAACTAGAAGGCTCCTACATTTGGTGTGCAGTACACATGTCTCACATGTAGTGGAAGTATAGAGCGCAGCTCCCACTTCCGTAAATGGCCTAGTTTTTTTTTTATTACAGCGTTCTTTCGGCGTTGATTCAAAGGGGCCCGATTTTGCAGCTGAAATCTGCAAGACATAAGAAACCGTACCGCAGTATATTTGACGCTTGTAAAATGATAAGCAGGGCGTCTTCACTCACCCGTTGCTATCATGCATGCAGTGGTGCTACCATTTAGTTAGTCAGTGTATGAACATGGAACATTTTTTACAAATAAAAATGACCTGAAGCGAGCTCTTGTTCAGCTGTTGTCCACTTGTGCTTTTGGCGCTAGCAAAATTGTGGCTGAATTTTTGCTGCCTGCGCGCAACAAAAGCGTATGTGCACTGAGATAGTGCGTTTTTTTCTGCAACAACTTGCAATATTATATAAGTCAGCTTCTTCAAAAGGATGTCTTCCGACCAAAGTACTCGTTTATAGACAGCAGTCTCGCATTTTCAGAAAAAGGTTGGATTCCCCTTAATCTATTTCGGGACCGACTAACCCATCTCCCCTGTCGTGGCAAGAACAGGAAGTGATAACGAAGACTGGTAAATGTCTCGAACCCAGAGGACACACTCACATTCTTCGAGTGAATGAAAACTCCGGATGGCCGCCCACTGCCTGCAGCAGAGTGTAGGCAGAAAAAGGAGGGATACCGTCCTTCGTCACAGAGCAGTGGGGAGTGGGTTGTTCCTTGTTCTGGCTAGGAGTGCGTGGGGAGGGGGGAAGAGAAGGAAGTTAGCGCGACGGTGTTGTTCAGTAGAAAAGTTTTAGAAAGTTCAGCGTGAGGTAGCTCACTACTTTCGGCGCACAGGAACAAAGGCCCATTCCCTTCTATTTCCTGCCTAGTCTCTACTGCAGTGCTACCGAAGGTTGACTGCATGAGTACAATTGTATATCTTGATGGCTCTCTCAAGGCCACTTGGAAGTAAACTGGCGACATTCCTGAGTTTATTCAGAAGAAGGAACTTCACTCTTTTCGTTTCCACAAAAAAAATGCGAGAGTGTCGTCCGGGAACGAGACCTTTTGGTTGGAAAACAAGCCTTGCGGAGAAGCTGACACACATTTCTGCAAATGGTCTATTTTGCAAGATGTCAACTCTTGTGAGGATTAACTGACTTGAAATAGCGATAGAAAAACGTTTGCGGGTGAAGGTTAAGCAGGGCCATAGCAGCATGGAGCTTGTGGGATACACTGGTATCCCGTCCTCGTCCCCCGCGCCAGCGGCGACCGTGACTTACACGGGCGCGCCGGCCGCCAGGAATGTGGAGAGAAGGCACCCCCGCGACTCTGCTCATTTCCGCCCCAGCACTGACGTGACGTCACGGCAGCGCGCTGCCTTCTGCGGAGAGGGTAGAACGACTAAGCTTGACGGTAACGATTTGCTGCCATGGAGGCAATGACCGAGGGGATAAAAGGGGTGATCGCGCGGCGGGAAGGGACTCTCGCCGCCGGACCTTACCTAAGTGCCCCACGGACCCCTTTCGCTGCCCGCCGGCCCCCGGACACCAACGCCGGTCGACGTCAACGACTTGGTGAGCTACTGAACATCTATTTTACGGATAGAACATTCTTCCGCAGTGTGCTTTACCTCGCGTTAGGATAATAAACTATTTCCTAGCGTGCCCTGCCGTTGCCTATTTCGTCCGGACCTGCCGTGGCTGCGACTCTGCGCCACGGGTTGGGGAAACGTGTTGCGTACTTAAATAACGCCTGCGTGTAGATTGCACGGAAGCTCGCCTTCCCGGCCGGCTGGACGCAGAGTGACCCCATATCTTGTCGCCCGAACGTGGGGCGAACTAGGCAATCGAGCAGTGACCTTTGTTGGAGCGAACGACTACCGTCGCCCTAACAAAGGATGGCAGCCGAGAGGAGTGACTTGCAGTCTTTGTTTATGCAGTCAGAGCCAGCGGCACATAACCAGGGCTCCCTACTTGACGCGCCGTTGGAAGGGTTTGAATTTGTGACTCTTGGGCGTTCCACGCGGAATAGCCGAGTAACATCCCCTGACGCGTTGGTAGGACTTAGGCCTGGCATGGGGGGCTCCACATCGGGCGCCTCGCCGCTCCGCGGCGAAAACAATGAGGCACCTAGGCCTCATCGTTCGACGCCATCAGCGGCTGCGCCCAACTCCGGGGGCGTTAGTCCGCAATCATCCGAGGTGCTCTTGCAGAACGCAATGCAGGTTATGCAGAGCCTAGCGGGTATTTTGCAAAACAATTTGCAAGCCCCGGCCCAGTCACCACGTGTTAGGATAGACTTGCCTACCTACACGGGGTACCACGACATTAAGGGAGCAAATGAGTACCTCGACCGTCTGCTGCATTATCAGCAAGTGACAGGAATCGCAGACGCCGAAATGCTCGCGCGTGTTGGGCCTGTTTCTTTGACGGAGCAAGCGGCCCGCTGGTACCGACTAGCCGGCAACCGAGCGAGGACAATGGAGGAGTTTTGCGCAAGCTTCCGCGACGAATTCCTTCCCGCAAACTATGAGTGGCGTTTGAGGAGAGAGCTGGAGCTCCGAACCCAGCACCCCGACGAGTCTCTGTTAGAGTACGTCCGAGCGATGGACGAACTTTATCGCCTCGCTGACCCTCGCGCCACGAACACGGAGAAAGTTGAGCGTGTCACGAGACAAGCGCACCCGACTTTCACGGCTTACCTGAGAGGAGTCAGGTTCAGAGATTTGGATGAGCTGGCAGCTGAGGCGAAGCGCATTCAGGGAGACATCCTCTCTGCGCGAGCGTATCAGCCGCCCCCACCCGCATCGGTGTCACTTGAGCCGCGCTGCGCGTGGAATGGCAGCTCAGCGCGCAGTCCATCTAGAACTGAAGCGTCAGCACAGTTTGCTGACGAGCGTGTCCCAAGGGGTTGGGAGTTGTCCGACCGCGCTTTGGACCCATTCAGCTACGCGTTGCGAACAGCACAAGCGGCCGCAGAGCGGAACGAACCGAGGCGAGATCGCGAGGCCGACACGCGGCCCCCACCATCCGCGCCGCGAGTTCGAGATGACCGACCGGAACGGGGCGACCAGCGCCTAGCCCGTCGGGGCCCGGGCAACCGTCGCTACCGGTGCGACCAGCCGGGACACTTCGCCCGCGAGTGTGGCCGCCCTCCCGCCCGTGACCAAACACGGTCGGGAAACGGCCAAAGCCGCCGGTGATCGACCTTCGACTCCGCGCGGCGTACACAGAAAACCCCGGTTTGCTAGCGCCTTTGGCATGTCGCGTAGGAAATTCTGTTGACCTGTCAGCGCCGTTCATTGAGCTAACGATAGCTCGAAAGAAATTCACCGCGTTACCAGATACAGGAGCAAGCGCTTCTTTGTTCGGTGACGAGGTGTTAAACCATCTCCGCGAGAACAAAATCCGGCTGAGAGAGTGCGATACCACTTTTCGCCTCGCGAGCGGCACAGCGCAATCAAGCGGTGCAGCTAGGATAGTGGTTCGCTGGGAAAGACGCGTGCGGCGAAAACGCCTCGTTGATCTTCCCTGTTTATCTGTTCCTGTAATTCTTGGACGAGACTTCCTAGCCAAGACAGGTATTGTGATAGACATCAGCAGCGGAGGCTACAGGGAGCGCACGTCAGGCGCCTTGAAGCCTTTCGCGAAAGCGCCCGCGGCGTCGCAGACAATTCAGGCTCCGAACGCGGCGCGAGCGGGGGGAGACCGTGACAAATCCACCCCGCCAGCCCGAGATCCAGGAGGCGAGCGGACCGTCGCCGCTGAGAGAGAGGGCAGAGAGAAGGTTGCAGCGGTAGAAAACTGCTCTGTCGCGCAGGGAAGGTCAGCGCACCCCTTGTTGTCGGAAGTGAACAGCGTGACGGAGAGGGAGAAGGCACGTTTGTCATCGCTCCTCTACGAGTACAAGGCGACATTCACTGACCGCCCGGGCCTCACTACCCTAGTCAGGCACCGAATAGACACGGGTGACGCACTGCCTTGGAAGTGCAATCCTAGACCAATTAGCTTGGCCAAGAGAAAAGCACTGGACAGCGCCTTAGACGAACTTATCGACACTGGCGTTGTTGAGAGGTCTAACAGCCCTTGGGGCTTCCCGGTAGTCTTGGTTCCAAAGAAAGACGACACATATCGACTTTGCGTGGACTACCGCAAGCTGAATGAGGTTACGAGGAAAGACGCCTACCCTCTACCCACCATTTCTTCCCTAGTGTCCAACCTAGGTGGGGCGAAGTACTTCACAACGCTCGATGCTAGCCGCGGATACTTTCAGGTTGAAATGAATGAGCGGGACAAGGAGAAAACTGCTTTCACTTGTCACAGAGGCCTTTTCCAGTTCAAGAGAATGTCTTTTGGTTTGGTAGGAGCACCCGCTACTTATGAGCGCCTAATGGACCGTGTTCTGGGAGATGCGAAGTGGCAACATGCGCTCGCGTACCTAGACGACATCGTGGTGTACTCGAAAACGTTCGAGGAACACCTGCGCCACTTGAGGGACGTCCTAGAGAGGCTGAGGTCCGCGGGAATCACTTTGAACCCGAAGAAGGCACAGATCGCCGCGACCCGAATAACACTGTTGGGGTTCACGATCGACAGAGGCCGCATTCTGCCGTGCGACGATAAGGTTGAGGCTTTGCTTAAGTTTCCGTCGCCCACAGATATAGCCGGACTCAGGCGCTTCCTGGGAATGGCGAAATTTTATCGCCAGTTCATCCCAGAGTGCGCAGCGCTGCAGGCGCCTTTGACAAAGCTTTTGAAGAAAGGCGAGCGCTGGAGTTGGGGTCACGAGCAAGAGGATGCACTGCGCAACCTCACCAAAGTGCTCGCTGACACGGCTGAGTTGCAGCTACCCGACCTAAACAGGGAGTTTGTGATTCAAACCGACGCAAGCGACCTGGGCTTAGGAGCAGTGTTGCTTCAGGAGCATGAAGGCGTTCTCCGTCCGGTAGCTTTCGCGAGCCGTTCGTTGACGCCGGCAGAGAGAAACTACTCGGTGACAGAGAAGGAATGTCTCGCGATAGTTTTTGCTCTGCGTAAGTTCGACTACTACGTCGGCGGGGTGACATTTGTGATCGAGACGGATCACATGGCGCTCACCTGGCTGAGACGACTCAGTGAGCCGAGCGGCCGCCTAGCGCGTTGGTCCCTGTTGCTGCAGCGTTACGACTTCACCGTGCGCTACCGCAAAGGAAAAAACTACGCTGTGGCTGACGCACTCTCGCGAGCGCCTGTCCAGTGCGAGGAAGGTCACGCGACCGACCGCCCGACAGCCGGAGAGAGCGAGGGACTGACCCGAGCCGTAGCCCATGTAAGGAACGCGGACCAACCGTTGATCCATGGAGAGAGCGTGAACCACGTGGACTACGCGAGTTCCGTGGGGATCGTGTTCAGCAGAAAGGAGCTGCTCGAAGCTCAGCAGAAGGATCCGTTTTGTCGAAAGGTGTTCGACGGGCTCCGGGAGCCGGGCGGCAGGGCCGCCGCGCACAAGGAGACAGCTGGTTTTGCTGTCGGTGCGGAGCGCTCGGAAACAGCTGGTAGTGCTGTGAGCGCGATGGATTCGTATCTGCTGGATTCCGACGGCGTCCTGCTGAGGTATATCCCCTCCGAGAACGACACAAACGAGGCGTTCAAGGTGGTGATACCGCGAGTATTGAGAGCAGCACTGTTACGCTACTTTCACGACTCGTGCATCGCTGGGCATGCAAGCGGCCCCAAGACTTACACTAAGTTGTGTCGCTTTGCTACCTGGCTTGGCATGAAAAGGGACGTAATACGCTACGCCCGCTGGTGCCACGTGTGCCAAAGTGTGAAGCCCCGAGGCGGACGACCACCCGGCCTCATGCACCCGATTAACAGCCAAACTCCCTGGCAAATCGCGGCGTGCGACATCATAGGACCGTATCCTATGACACCCAGTAGGAACAAGTTCTTGCTGGTGGTCACGGATCACTTCAGCAAGTGGGTTGAACTTTTCCCCCTTAGAAAGCTGACGGCACGAGTGATCATGGAGAAGCTGATGAACGTATTCACCAGGTTCGGTTTCCCAGAGCAGCTGATAACGGACAACGCGTCCTACTTCACTGCGAAGGTGTTCGTTGATTCGTGCGCTGCACTCGGCATTAAGCACAAGAAAACGACCACCTATCATGCTCAGTCGAACCCCACGGAACGAGTCAATCGCAACGTTAAGCACTTGCTTGTCGCGTACTCTGAGAGGCACAAAGATTGGGACTCCTATCTGCCGGAGATCGCGTTTGCTTTGCGTTCGACCGTTAACCGCTCGACTGGGTATGCGCCGTGTTCTCTCAATCTGGGTAGAGAGCTGCTAAATCCGATGGACCGGATTCTATCGGACAGCAGGAAGACGCCAGTCGCTTCGTCAGCACGAGCTGAGTACGCGACGCAGCTGCGCGCTAAGATGACGGAGGCCTTACGCAAGGCTCGCCGCAACCTGAGCACCGCTAGGGCGCAGCAGAAAGCACAGTACGACCGCTCGAACCGGGATGTTCACTACGAAGTGGGCGATCTGGTGCTTCGACGCCAGCACGTTCTCAGCGACGCTAGCAAACAGTTTGCGGCCTCGTTGGCGCCGAAATGGATCGGGCCGTTCCGCGTGCGAGAGAAACTTTCCTCGCTCGTTTACAGGCTCGAGGACTTGCGGTCGAAACCGACAGGCGGACCGGTGCGCGTATGCGACCTGAAACGCTACGTGCAGCGAGATGAGTGGGTAGAGGACACAGCCCGACCCGCGCCGCAGTCGGATAACGAGCGCTGCGATCAGCCGGCGAACCCCGCGTCCCGCTATAACTTGCGCCCTAGGCAGAAACAGAATCTGCCTGCGCTGCCTAGAGCGAGGGCGCGAGTCGGCAGGCAGTCTCGTTAGATGCATGGACGTACGGGCCGCTCATGCCGATCAATGGCACGCAAGACTGACTTGCGTTAACCCTCATGACTCTCGTGAGGGTCGAACAGCCACGCAGCACGCGCTGCGGGAGCTGGCTACATCTGTGTTGACCTTTTCCAGCGCAGATGGAAAAGAAGCAGGGCACATCAGAACGACACCGTTCTACTACCAGCCACCATCCAGCTTCGGCAACGCGCCGCGCCCAAGGCTCGACGCTACGCCCCGCCCGCGACCTGCAGTTGCCACCCTGGCCACCCCGGCTACCTGCCACAACGCATCGGAGCTGCCCACCCGTCGACTGTGCGCCACCGCCTGCGGGGCCCCATTACCACCGCAACCCTGGGTCCTCGCCTGCTGACCAGGTATGCCAGGGCAGCCCAACCGCGGCCTCAACCATAAAGCGCCGCAGCCCTGGCCCCTGAAGCCACCTGACCCAGTACCTCAGGGGCGCAGCCATGGACCTGGCCTCCAAGCAATCGCAGCCAGCGCCAAGGAGGCGGTCGACCGAATTCACCGAAACGGCGCAGCCTCGCGCACTCGGAAGACCGTGAGAGGGAGCAAGATTCCAAGCGTCATCGTGCGGGAGGCCAAGCCCTCGGAGCGAAGCAGCTGATCGGCGGGGGCGTGGCGCGGCCGTCAACCGATGCACCGGCAGGAGCTGAAGAACTTCGATCCCAGGATGGCGGAGATCAAGTAATGTTACCCCTGTTTCTGTGTTCGGGAGGCTTCTTAAGGAGGGGAGGATGTGGGATACACTGGTATCCCCTCCTCGTTCCCCGCGCCAGCGGCGACCGTGACTTACACGGGCGCGCTGGCCGCCAGGAATGTGGAGAGAAGGCACCCCCGCGACTCTGCTCATTTCCGCCCCAGCACTGACGTGACGTCACGGCAGCGCGCTGCCTTCTGCGGAGAGGGTAGCACGCCTAAGCTTGACGGTAACGATTTGCTGCCAGGGAGGCAATGACCGAGGGGATAAAAGGGGTGATCGCGCGGCGGGAAGGGACTCTCGCCGCCGGACCTTAGCTAAGTGCCCCACGGACCCCTTTCGCTGCCCGCCGGCCCCCGAACACCAACGCCGGTCGACGTCAACGACTTGGTGAGCTACTGAACATCTATTTTACGGTTAGAACATTCTTCCGCAGTGTGCTTTACCTCGCGTTAGGATAATAAACTATTTCCTAGCGTGCCCTGCCGTTGCCTATTTCGTCCGGACCTGCCGTGGCTGCGACTCTGCGCCACGGGTTGGGGAAACGTGTTGCGTACTTAAATAACGCCTGCGTGTAGCTTGCACGGAAGCTCGCCTTCCCGGCCGGCTGGACGCAGAGTGACGCCATAAGCTAATGCTCGAGTTCGGGGGAAAAAAGAGGCCCCTTTTCTGCATTAAAAAAACGACAAAATCCTGACCGCGCCACTCAGCTGCGTCTGGAAAAAAGATGCCATATGGCTGTGGGCCTCATCATGAGAAAGGTTTGTACTCCAGTTTAATCAATTTTTAAACTTCAACCACTCAGAGCAATCATCAACGTTCTGAAAGGAAGCAGGACTCACCCTCTGAATCTCAAAGACCACATTAGCTGCACTCATGCTTGAGGTTGCATGAATTTTGCAACGTACACCCGCCGCCAAGAGTTCAAGAAAGGCGACTGTGTCGAAAACAGCTAATTGCTTCGTATCTAAAACTTATTACCGGAGATACAACGGTGCATTGCACAATTTGGACCATGACAATATCTATTCTAAGATCCATGAACTGGCGAGGGCGAAATTGAGTTGTTTTACTAAAAGTGAACATGAGCATAAGTAATTGCCCACCACCACTGGCCTTCTACAAAATACAAGCAGATAAACATTCGACCGTACTTACCAGGACTGATATGGCGTCATCGCAGTTAGCCTGTTGGAAGGCTATCGAAACGCGTTATTCGCTCAGCGACTGCACACCACAGGTACAGATAGCTAGACAGGCACTGTCCAGAGACGCGAAGTGCAAACTGCGCCCTGCAGCAGCTTCCAGTACTAGGCAGTGCCACGACAGGTAGCGCTGTATTCGCG
This sequence comes from Amblyomma americanum, assembly GCA_030143305.2. Taxonomy (NCBI): domain Eukaryota; kingdom Metazoa; phylum Arthropoda; class Arachnida; order Ixodida; family Ixodidae; genus Amblyomma; species Amblyomma americanum. The sequence goes on along the minus strand of JARKHS020002617.1, from coordinate 86,035 downwards.
GAAGGCTGGTCCCTGGCATGGCTGTCGGAGGTGGACGCTTTTCTGGGAGGTGCAGCGACTACGTCCGAAGCTAAGTGCTTTTGGTATTTCCGCTTGTATACATGCTGTCGGGCGGTAGTTTTAGACCGAGTTAAGGGTATGGAGGCCAGCGGAGGTGTGTGAGAATAACGTTTGGCGGGCTTTTACGTTGCGCAGTGCCGAGGGCTATCGGCATAGGAATTTCCGCGGGCTTTCACAAGGCGTAGTCGGCCGGACGATGGGTCGGCAAGCTAGGAAAGTTAAGGTGGACGAGGACGGGGAGTTAGTACAGTGCCAGGAGTGCGACCATTGGTGTTATTTAGATGAGACTGGGTGCGGGAGCTTAGCCGAGGCGGACGAGGCTAGCTTCGAGCGTAAGATGTGTAAGCGGTTTGGGGACGCCGTGCATACGTTAAAAGGGGAATGGAAAGCTGGGTTTAACTCACTTAGTGCGGACCTGAAGGTAGAACGAGAGGCACGGATTAAGCTGGAAGCTCAGGTCGCCGATTTGATTAAAAAGGAGGAGGATAATGCCGCCCTGTTGAAGCGAATTGTGGGCGAGATGAAAGAAGAGCGGGAAAAACGGACCCAGCTAGAAAAACAGGTTGAAGCGCTCAGGTCGCGGCCGGCTGGGCACCCCAGTTCGGAGAAGTGTCATCATCATCATCATCATCATCATCATCATTTATTGTCCCTTAAAGGCCCCTGTCGGGGTATTACATAAGGGGGGAGCGTATACAAGGTTGATGTGGAAAAACAAAGGTCACAAAAATATAACAATGCAATATAGGAACATAAAGAGAAGCAAGGAACGCGAATAGTTAGAACGGTGCATGTAAAAAATGCCTTTAGGCCACAAGCACCACACACGTCGGCGAGAGGTTAGGGCAAAAAAAAAAAAAAACATGTCAACCCAGGTGATCTAACAACATCGCCTTAAACCTTGTCGCATCGTGCACATTTGTTAGTGAGTCGGGCAGAAGGTTCCATTCTTCAATGGCGGTCGGAAAGAAGGACTTGTTGAAAGCATTGGTGGAGCCATGAAGTCGTTGGACGCTATTTGAATTAAAAAGGCGGCGCGATGTACGAAAGGGAGGAGATATGAGGGAACCACGGAGATAGGGGAAATTGAAGTATAACTTATGGAACAAGCAAAGGCGCGCAACTTTTCGTCTGAGCTAAGGAAGTGAGGTCAAGTGATGATTTAATGGAACTTACGCTGGAATGAAAGTCGTATGTTGACGATATGAAGCGTGCTGCACGGTTCTGGACGGCTTCGAGCATGTTAATTAGGTAGGACTGATGAGGACTCCAGATCGCGGATGCATACTCCAGCCTACTGCGGACAAAAGTTTCATATGCCAGTTTACGTATGTTAGCGGGGGAAGAGGGAAGTGATCTTCTAATAAAACCAAGTGTACGTGAAGCGTCGGCCGTGATTTTTGTAATATGATCAACCCAAGTTAATTTGCTATTGATTGTGATTCCAAGGTAACGATAAGATTCAACTTGCAATAGGTCCTCAGAAAATAAAGAGTAAGGATAAGTTAAATTGGAGCGTTTCCGAGAAATTTGCATAAAACTGCACTTCCTAATGTTCAGTTCCATCATCCACAAAGAGCACCAATTTTCGATGAGCTTCAGATCGTTTTGGAGGGCAGCTTGATCGTCTTTAGTATTTATACGGCGGTAGATAAGGCAGTCATCTGCGAAAAGACGGATGGTGGATGAGATGTTGTGTGGGAGGTCGTTAATAAATATTAAGAAGAGAAGCGGACCCAACACAGACCCCTGTGGTACTCCGGAGGAGACGGAAGTAGAATTTGAAGGAAGTCCGCCTATTACGGTGAACTGAGAGCGAGCTGTGAGAAAATTGTGAATCCAGTCTAAAACAAGTGGGTGAAGGTGAAGACCTGAAAGTTTGAACATAAGACGTTGATGTGGGACACGGTCGAATGCTTTGGAAAAATCAAGATAGATGACATCGGTTTGGAACAAAGAATCAAGGTTTAAGTGAAGGTCCATGGTAAACTCAAATAACTGTGATTCACATGAATAGCCGTGACGAAAGCCATGCTGATTTTTGAAGAAAAAGGAGTTGGAATTGAGGTGGGATGCAATATGCGAGTATATAATATGCTCAAGAAATTTACATGGTATGCAAGTTAATGAAATAGGACGATAATTCGACGGGTCGCTCCGGCTGCCAGCCTTGAACACAGGAATGACTTTGTTAATTTTCCAGTCACTAGGTATGGAACTGTTCGCAAGAGATTGATCAAAGATTATTTTTAGAAAATGAGAAGATACATTTTTTGTAGCTTTTAATATTTTGGCAGTGAGGTTGTCAGGCCCGGCAGCACTGGATAACTTTAGTTTGTCTATCAGAGCACAAATGCCAGCAGTAGTGATGTTGATAGGTGCCATCGCAGAAAAGTTTAAAAAATCTTTGTGTGATGTATTCCAGGCAGGTTCATGTGTGAAGACTGATGTAAAATAAGAGTTCATGACGTCAGATCGAAGTTCTTGAGGCACCTGTGAACCATCAGGATACAAAAGGGTAATGCAATGAGTGTTGCCTGATTTGGGTGATAACATCCGCCAGAATTTCTTTGGGTTTGTTAGTAGAATGCCATACAGATCATTGTGGAAAAACTTTCTTTTTGTACACCTTAGGAGACGCGTGTAATCCTGCAGGCACGAGAAATATTTTGTCCATTTATAAGCCAGTGCAGTTCTGTTAGCTTCACGAAAAAGACGCTTTTTCTTTTGAGAAAGCCTCCTTAAGGAGTTAGAGTACCAGGGCTTGTTGGAGTCACCGCGAATGCATATCAGCGGAACATAGGTTTCGACCAGATTTGAAAGTTTGTTTTTGAAAGTTAGCCAGTTTTCTTCGACAGACCTATTAGATGCAGACTGCTTGAAATGAAGAAAAAAGTTCTCAAGCTCCGAGTTGATACAGGCGAAGTCTCCCCTTTTATAATCGCGAATGAACTTAACAGAGCGCTGCCGTTGGGGAAACGGGAGTGATAGGTTGAAAATAACTGTGTTGTGGTCACTGAAACCGTCAGTGCTCGATATGCATTGGATGAGTTCGGGGCTAGATGCAAAGACTAAGTCAAGGGTGTTACTGCCACGTGTAGGGAAGTTTACTGCTTGGGTGAGGTTAAATGTCATGACAACGTCAAGGAAATCTTTCGCTTGACGAGAAGATGTGCTCAAGTTTCCCCAATCGATGTCAGGGAAATTAAAGTCACCGCAGAGGATGTAATTGGCTTTAGAAAAACGGGTATTAAGAACGAGCAGAACCGAGTAAAAATCGGCAATAAAGGAACTGTCACTGTCAGGAGGGCGATAACATGCAATAACTATGCATGTGCTTGTGGAAAGGGTAATTCTGATACAAAGAATTTCCTGGCAGGGATGAGTCATGAGAAGAGAAGAATTAAGACTGGTTTTAATAAAGACTAAAACACCCCCACCCCTGCGCGAGGCCCTATCACGTCTGTAGATGAAAAACGGTTTATTGTTGTCAAGCAGTTCCTCGTCTGAGATATTATCGGAGAGCCACGATTCTGTAAATATGGCAATATCGGTGCCGTGATCGTCAAGAAAGGCTTCCACTGACTCTCTCTTCGGAAGATAGCTACGAATGTTTGCTAAAACAAAAGCCATAGTTTCACAAACATGTGAAGGTGACGGAGGCAAAAGTGGCTGATGGTGGGAGGGGAGCCTTGAAACAGACAGTGACCGCTATGACCGATGCTCTACCACGGAATCTGTATCCGCATCGTAGACGAACTGCTTATCGCCCATGGTTAACCTGTCATATCTTACTTTGTATTTTAAACCACTTTCCTTGCCGAACGCACGAAGTTTCTTTTGAGCTGTACGCACGCGCACTGAAAAATCTTCACGGATTGAAAAGTCAGTTTCGTTGAGCTTAGGGCCAGCAGAAAGGATTTTGCATTTATCTTTAAAATGCGAGAATTTGACCATTATTGGCCGTTGTTTCCCTTGCTCGAAGCGGCCTAAGCGATGCGCTCTTTCAATGTTGGCGGAATCGATTGATGTGCTTAACTTATCTATGCAGAAAGAAATCACGACCGTTTCAGATTGCTCCCATGTTTCATCCGCCGTATCAGGTAGTCCGAAGAACAGCAGATTATTTCGGCGAAGTCGGTTTTCCGAGTCGTCACATTTTTCTTTGAGGATTCGAATTTCAGATGAAAGGCTGTGAATAGCCGGGTTTGAATTAGGCGTTGGACTGACATCGTTGCACTGACTTGTTGCGACAATTTTTTCGAGTGCATCGACGCGCGATGAGAGGCTACTGACCAAGCTTTGGAAATTCGACTGGGAAGCACGAATCACTGCAAGTTCAGACAGAACGGAATTTTGTGCAAGTTCTAAGCGTGACAAACTTTCAGCAATAGAATCAAGAGACGGAGGAGGACCAGGATTTAACTCGATGTCGCCTGACAGGATAAGAAGCAAGGAGACAAAGTGAGCATGTACGGCGAGGGAAAGTAAGCATCGACACAAAAACGCTTGGCAACGCTTGACTGTGTCTGAGGGGCACGACACCGCAAATAAGCATGGATCGCTAGAGCGAGTACAAGATGCGCATGGCAAATAACCAACCTGCAGCAAGAAGAAGGGCATTCTCGTGACCATGCTCGTAGCGGTGCGGTGCCCCAAGTGGTCCGTGAAGGGTGGGTGGCTTTGTAGTAGTGCACCCGCGCAGATAGTGGCCTGGGGTTGCCAGGCGAAGATCCGGTCAAGAGCTGGAAAAGGCGATGACGGTCGAACGATGCTTTCATGCTGATTCCAGCCGGGCTCTTCGCAAATTCCCGCATCAGTGGTGACGTTGCAGCCAAGGCAGGATAACATCGGCAAGAGTTGCGACAGCAGGAAGGCCTGCAGCAAGAAGAAGGGCATTCTCGTGACCATGCTCGTAGCGGTGCGGTGCCCCAAGTGGTCCGTGAAGGGTGGGTGGCTTTGTAGTAGTGCACCCGCGCAGATAGTGGCCTGGGGTTGCCAGGCGAAGATCCGGTCAAGAGCTGGAAAAGGCGATGACGGTCGAACGATGCTTTCATGCTGATTCCAGCCGGGCTCTTCGCAAATTCCCGCATCAGTGGTGACGTTGCAGCCAAGGCAGGATAACATCGGCAAGATTTGCGACAGCAGGAAGGCCTGCAGCAACAAGAAGGGCATTCTCGTGACCATGCTCGTAGCGGTGCGGTGCCCCCGTGGGCGACGAGGCTCGTCGATCCTACAGTGCTGTAGCACAGCGAGCATTAAGTGAGAAAAATGAGAAAGAGATGAAAGAGGTTAAAGCGGGCATGGAGACTCGCGACAATAGCGTACAGCGGCAGGAGAGTCAGCTAGAGCGATCCGGAGGCCAACAGATGGAGCTAGGAAGCGAACTGTTAGGGCGCAGGAGGGTTCTGGTGGTAGGGGACTCGAACGTAGCGAGGGTTGAGGGAGGCGATCTGACGGCAGTGAAGGCAGACAGGCGGGTGCAGGTAGAGGCTCAGTCGGGGAAGTGCATAGTGGATGCAATGGCCAAAGCCCGGGAGGTGGTGGTGGGCAGCATGGATGGCGAACACCTTGTCGTTATCCATGCTGGTCTCAATGATGTGCTGCAGGGGAGGAGCCAGAATCTTGAGACGCAGTTGGAGGTGGGGATGCGTAGGCTTAGAGAGGCCTCTGAGAGTGTGCATGTGACCATATGCACAATCCAAGAGGTCCAGAGGCAGGCTCGCGAAACGGAAAAGAGGGTCGTTAAGGCTAACCGTGTAATTAGGCTATTGAGTCGACGACTAAGATACGGGGTGATGGAAGTCAACAGGGAAGTGTACGAGGTTAGGCCCCACCCTTTTGCACAGGATGGCATCCACTACGGGGGTGCCACTGGCAAGAGGGTGGGTAGTAGGATAGATCGCCAGGACAAAGCTTTTTTTTTTGGGGGGGGGGGTACCCAGAGCTCTGAAGGAACCAGTGTAGAGAAGGAAGAATTAAGATCAAAGGGACAATGGAACCATAGGGGAAGAAAGAGACGCAAGCGCCAGGGTCAAGTTAATTCAGATATAGGTTTAATTAACATGCAAGGTGGCAGGAATAGGCTGAAATGGGAGGAAATAGAAGAAGAGTTAAGGCAGGAGGAATTAATGGTATATGGTCTAGTGGAAACACATCCTAGAGACATGGAGCAACCACCCTGTAACCCAGACTACGCATGGGAATATTGCAATATAACAGAGGGCAGCAGAAAGGGAGGTGGAATTGGGGCATTCATTCATAAAAGTATGAAGTTTCAAAGGGTTAGACTGGGATGCAGGGAACATTTATGGCTAAAAGGAACAGTGGCAGGCAAGCAAACACTCCTTGGCTTTGTATACCTGTGGACAGGGGTTAATGCCAAAGAGGAAAACAGGAAAATGTTAGAATGTATTGCAAGTGACATTGATGAGCTAGGAGGACAGGGCGAGATAATTATATTAGGCGACATGAATGCACACATAGAAGACCTGGATGGGTACACGAATTCGACGGGAAGCATGCTGCAGGACATGTGTGACAGGCATGATTTAGTTGTATGCAACAGCACCGAGAAGTGTGAAGGGCTCATAACATAGGAGGCGGGGAGTCTGCACTCGACGATAGATTATGCACTAATGTCACAGAGATTGTATAATAGATTAGGGGTAATGAACATAGATGAAGATGGTTCCAGAAGTATAGGTAGTGACCACAAGCGTATCAAGTTGAGCTTCAGAAGAAAAAGCAATGTAGGACGGAAGCGAAATGAACAAGCAGGGGGGAATTTTTGCTCAGAAAAGCAATTGGAAGCAGCAGCCAAACAAATCGAGAAAGTAATTTTTGAGGATAGTGATACAGAATGGACTTATACCAAATTAACTCGATTACTGGAGCTAGAGCTAGCTAAGGTGCGAGTAAAGCTAAAAGGGAAAAGATGTAAAGCCAAGAGTTGGTGGGATGAAAAGGTCAAGAGGGCAATAGAAAAGCGCCAGGAGGCGTCCAGGAAACACAGATATTCCAAGAAGAGGGGGGAACCAAAACACGAAGTAGACAGAAAATGGGATACCTTTATAAAGTGTAGAAGGGACGCATCCTATTTGATTAATGAGAAAATTAGAAGAAAGGGTGCCCAAAGGATGTCAAAAGTAAATAAAAAGGATAGAAAAGCAACCCAAAAGTTCTGGAAACATCCAAAATGCAATGAGTAATAAGACTAAGCTAAAACAAAGGTTATTGTTACAGATGAGGGTATTCGATTAGAAGGGGATGAAGCAATAAAACACATAGGAACAAGGATGACGGAAAAATTTACAGCAAAGCACGTGGTACATAATTTATCGAAGGAGGATAGACCGGTTACAGCAATAGCTTCACTTGAGCAAAGAGAGTGGGAAAGAGCAGAGGAGAAGGTTCCTAGTGGCACATCAACAGGACCAGATGGTAACCCGATTATGTTGATAAAGAAGTTAGGACCAAAATCCAAGCAAACTATAATACAGGTAGTGAACAAAATGATAGTGGATGAGAAAGTCCCCGATGAATGGCGATTAAGTAGAATGAACATGATATATAAGGGAAAGGGGGACAAAGCAGACGTAAGTAAGTATCGTCCCATAACAGTGACATCTGTGGTTTACAGGGTGGTGATGCAGATTATAAAGGATAGACTGCAGGCTTGGGTGGAGAATGATGGGGTGTTAGTGGAACTACAGAATGGGTTCCGGAAACAAAGGAGGTTGGCGGACAATCTATTTTCATTGACACAGTGTATAGAAATTGCGGAAAAGGAACATAGGCCCTTATGGCTATCAATTCTGGATATTAGGGGAGCCTACGACAACGTTACTCAGGAGCATTTGTGGGACATACTGGGCACATTGGATGTGGAAAATGGAGTAATTAATCTTTTAAAAGATATATATAGAGGTAACAGAGTGCTCATAAAATGGGGAAAAAATGTATCAGGGCCTGTAGAGATACAGCGGGGGCTTAGACAAAGATGTCCTCTGTCCCCTTTGTTGTTCATGTTGTACCTGCAAGGGTTGGAGACCAAGCTAGAGGGGAGTGGACTAGGCTTCAACCTATCTTTTCTCAAGCAAGGGGAATGAATTAAACAGACATTTATTATACCCTTAAAGGCCTCTGTTGAGGCATTACATAAGGGGGGGGGGACAAAGCAAATGCAACTAAGAATAATACGTTAATACAACAAAACATAATGCAATACAATAAAATGAAAAACGATACATCACAATACAACGTTGGTCAATAATGAAGGGCACAAGGCTGAATTAGGCGGTAACAACTACAACAACAACAAGAAAAATAATAAGTTAACTGGGTGAAGTTTGAGAAGTGTCTTTTATTCAGTACAGTGATTAATTAATGCCTGTCGAAATTTAGTAGCGTCGCGCTCGTTAACAATGTAGTCGGGTAGCAGGTTCCAATTTTCAATTGCAGTTGGAAGAAAAGATTTAATAAATGCCAAGGTCGATCCATGTATACGTTGAATGCTGAGGAGGTTAAACAGGCGGCGCGATGTTCTGATGGGAGCTAGTAATAATGTGTCACGAAGATCAGGAAAATTGTAATATAACTTATGAAAGAGGCAGAGTCGTGCGATTTTCCGTCGGAGCTCTAGTGGCGGGATGTTAAGTGAAGATTTAATACTGGTGATACTGCTGTGTCTATTGTAATTTGAGGATATAAAACGGGCTGCTCTGTTTTGAACGGCTTCTAAGGTGTTAATTAAGTATGCTTGGTGAGGATTCCATATAGCCGCTGCATAATCAAGTATGGTACGGGTGAATGTTTCGTATGCTAATTTTCGAACAGAAGGAGGGGCTAGGTACAGGGATCTTCGGATGAGGCCAAGTGATTTTGATGCTCTAGATGCTAGATATAAGATGTGTTCCGACCAGGTTAATTTGCTGGAGATGGTGATTCCAAGGTACCGATATGATTGGACTTGGGTTACCGTGTTTGACAGGAGTGAATATGCAGATCTGATGTTGGAACGTTTTCGCGATACTTGCATGAATTGGCACTTTGAGACATTCAGCTGCATAAGCCAGTCGGAACACCACCGTTCTATTATGTGTAAGTCGTTCTGAAGCGATAGTTGATCCCTGTTAGTGACAATGCGACGATAAAGGATGCAATCATCCGCAAAAAGCCGAATAGTGGATGAAACACCGGAAGGAAGGTCATTAATGAAGATTAGAAAAAGAAGTGGGCCAAGAACGGAACCTTGGGGAACGCCAGAGATAACGTTAGTAGTGCCTGAAGGATGATTGTCGATTACTGTGTATTGGGAGCGACCTGTTAAAAAGCAATGTATCCATGATAAAACGAGAGGATCAATGGACAGTCCGGAGAGTTTAGACATGAGGCGAAGATGGGGCACGCGATCGAAGGCTTTAGAAAAATCTAAAAAGATAATGTCAGTTTGGAATGAAGAGTCCATATTTAAGTGGAGGTCAGTGGTAAATTCAAATAGCTGAGTTTCACACGAAAAACCGGAACGGAAACCATGCTGCTTAGTAAAAAAGAAATTGTTCTGATCGAGGTGTGATGCAACATGTGAATATATGACGTGCTCTAGAAGCTTACAGGCAATGCATGTAAGAGATATTGGGCGATAATTTGAGGGATCTGATCTGTTACCTGCTTTAAACACCGGCACAACTTTGCTTATTTTCCAGTCTTTCGGAAGCAAACCCGTAGTCAATGACTGCTCGAAAATAACTTGAAGGAATAGGCTAGAACTTTCCTTAGTGCTCTTAAGAAATTTTGCAGGAATTCCGTCAGGGCCTGGTGCTTTCGACGTTTTAAGCCCATCAATTATTTTCACAATGCCTTCCGCTGCAATGTGAATGGGGGGCATTTGAGGAAAATTTGAATTGGGAACTGGTGGTATATTTTGAGGGGGCTCATGGGTGAACACCGATGAAAAATATGAATTCATTGTATCTGAGCGGAGTTCTGTGGGAACAGATGCACCACGTTCGTCAAACAAGGTGATGTCTCGTGAACGGTGAGTGTGTGGTGCCAGTATGGACCAAAATTTCTTTGGATTATTACGAATAATGTTCTTCAAGTCCTGATGAAAGAATTTCTTTTTACTGTGTCGTAATAACCGTGTATATTGGTGAAGACATGCCAGGTATTTTTGCCATTTAGAAGCGAAAGTATAATTTTTCGCTTCACGGTAGAGGCGTTTCTTTTTATTCGATAGTCTTCTTAGTGTGTTGGAATACCACGGTTTCCTAGCATCACCGCGAATACGTATGAGGGGAACGTAAGCATCAATAAGCGATAAAATTTTATTTTTATAGAGTAGCCAGTTTTGATCTATTGTTCGAGCAGGAGAAGAATTTAGGAAGTACGGAAAATACTTATTAGGCTCGGAATTAATCTTAGCGAAATCGGCTCTTTTGTAACTACGGATGTATTTTATTGACGGTTGTTTCATGGGGATTGGGATAGAAAGATCACACAACAGCAATTTATGATCACTGAGGAAATCAACACATGACAGTGACCGGATAAAATCTGGATTTGATACCAGGATAAGGTCAACAATATTAGTGCCCCGGGTTGCTATTTAACTGTTTGCATGAGGTTAAATGTGAGTACCATGTCAAGAAATTCGTTGGACTGACGAGAAGGTGCATACAGATTGTTCCAGTCAATGTCTGGGAAGTTGAAATCCCCACAGACCACATGTTCAGCATTTGGAAAGCGAAAATGCAAGTTTGAAAGGACACTGCAAAGATCGTCAACAAAGGTACTATCGGAATCAGGCGCACGGTAGCAAGCTGTGAGGATAACAGTGCTAGAAGGTAGAGATATTCGGACGCATGTTATTTCGTGGCTACAAGTAATCTTGACTGGAAATGAAGGTATACTAGATTTTACAAAAACCAGCACTCCGCCTCCTCTGCGCCCAACCCTATCAAGCCTATGAATAGTGAATAAGTTTTCATCGTCAAGTAACTCGCTGTTATCAACGTCAGAATTCAGCCACGATTCTGTGAAAATGGCAATGTCGGTGTCGTTGTCATGAAGGAGGGTTTCAATGGCCTCTTTTTTGGATAAATAACTGCAGATGTTTGTGTACATTACTGACATGACCTTATGAGCAGGTATTCTATTCCGGCTAGACTGTTGGTGAGGGGGAGTGGAAAATGGAAGCGTAGCCGTCGGCAGTGAGCGCTATGATTTGACCTCTAAAACAGAATCGGATTCGGTATCGTAGATAAATTGCTTTTCATCGATGATAAGTTTGTCGAAACGCATCTTGAACTTGCTGTTACATTCCTTGCCAAAAGCGTACAATTTCTGGCGGGCTAATCGGACTCGGGCAGAGTAGTCTTCACGTATTGCATAGGTTGATGTTTTGAGCTGCGGTATAGCTGACAAAATTTTGGTCTTATCTTTAAAATGAGAAAACTTAGCAATAATTGGACGGTTCTTTCCAGGCTTGAAACGGCCCAGTCTGTGAGCGCGTTCAATCGCGGTGTCACTGATACTGATGTCTAGTTCCTGTGAACAGAGTGATATTATATGCTGTTCTGACTGTGTCCATGTTTCGTCACTGGCATCTGGAATCCCAAAGAATATTAGATTAGATCGGCGAAGTCGATTTTCCGCGTCATCACATTTGTCGTTTAGCTGTTTAATGTGCGTGGTCAATTTCACGATTGAATCTGAGTCTGCCCTGCTTGACTTGGGATTTTCAACGCTTTTTTCCAGTGCGTCTACGCGCAAAGAAAGGTCGTTTACAAGTTTGTCAAATTTCGTTTGAGCTGTGCGGATGAGTGTAAGCTCTGCGAGTACGGAGTTCTGGGTGGCTTCTAATCGTGCTATTGCGTTGGCAATAGTTTCAAGTGTGACATCTGCATGACTGTCGACAGGTCCGGGATTTAGTTCGACATCGCCTGACATAATAAGCTGTAAGTAGACAATACACGCGTTGAGCGAACACATGCATGCGCAGCGTAACATCCTACGACAGGCGTCGCGTATGCCAGGGGGGCACGACACCGCTATAACGAACGGATCACTAGTGCAAACGCAAGTAGCGTGCGGTAAGTAACTGACCTGCATCAGAAAGGGCATTTTCGTGACCAAGTTCACTGTGGTGTCGTGCCCCAACTGGTTCCAAGGCGTCGGTGGCTTTTGTAGTGACCGGGTAGCACCTCCCAGGAAGATAGCTGAATGATGTTGCCAGACGAACGATGTGGAAAGTGCTGGAAGCGGCGGCCGGTCAATGGCTTCTTCTTCAAGATAATGCTTGGCCGGTAGGTTCCAGGCGGATCCGTTGTGGTGGTTCGGCAGGAAATAGCCGACGTTGTCGTGGCAGACGAAAGCGATGCTCCAAAGGATAGCCTGCATCAGAAAGGGCATTTTCGTGACCAAGTTCACTGTGGTGTCGTGCCCCAACTGGTTCCAAGGCGTCGGTGGCTTTTGTAGTGACCGGGTAGCACCTCCCAGGAAGATAGCTGAATGATGTTGCCAGACGAACGATGTGGAAAGTGCTGGAAGCGGCGGCCGGTCAATGGCTTCTTCTTCAAGATAATGCTTGGCCGGTAGGTTCCAGGCGGATCCGTTGTGGTGGTTCGGCAGGAAATAGCCGACGTTGTCGTGGCAGACGAAAGCGATGCTCCAAAGGATAGCCTGCATCAGAAAGGGCATTTTCGTGACCAAGTTCACTGTGGTGTCGTGCCCCCTTATCGTCGAGGCAGGTTGCCAGATGAATGAGCCGGCTTGAACCAGATGCAGCGGCAGAGGATCCAAGAAGGCCACGGCGGGATTGAAACCACTGATGTGAGCTGGAAGGAACCAAGAAACCCACCGCAAACGGCCCCTGTGACTGCAGCCTGGAAAACGAACGGTTGTGGGCACATCGTCGCTGGCGCGGTGTCATGCCCAAATGGCTAAGCCCCTGATGCGCGTTTATGTGTCATGCTGTTTGCTTCGGTCATCGTCGAGGCAGGTTGCCGGACTGATGAGCCGGCTCGAACCAGTTGCAGTGGCAGAGGATCTAAGGCAGGCCATGGCGGGATTGAAACCCCTGATGCGAGCTAGCAGGAACAAAGAAACCCACACCAAACGGCCCAAGTGACTGCAGCCTGGAAAACGAACGGTTGTGAGCGCATCGTCGCTGGCGCGGTGTCATTCCCAAATGGCGAAGCCCCTGATGCGTTTTATGTGTCATGGTGTTTGTTTCGGTCATCGTCGAGGTAGGTTGCCAGATTGATGAGCCGGCTTGAACCAGATGCAGCGGCAGAGGATTCAAGAAGGCCACGGCGGGATTGAAACCACTGATGTGAGCTGGAAGGAACCAAGAAACCCACCGCAAACGGCCCCTGTGACTGCAGCCTGGAAAACGAACGGTTGTGGGCGCATCGTCGCTGGCGCGGTGTCATGCCCAAATGGCTAAGCCCCTGATGCGCGTTTATGTGTCATGCTGTTTGCTTCGGTCATCGTCGAGGCAGGTTGCCGGACTGATGAGCCGGCTCGAACCAGGTGCAGCGGCAGAGGGTCCAAGGCAGGCCATGGCGGGATTGAAACCCCTGATGTGAGCTGGAAGGAACCAAGAAACCCACAACGAACGGCCCCTGTGACTGCAGCCTGGAAAACGAACGGTTGCGGGCGCATCCTCGCTGGCGCGGTGTTCTGCCCAAATGGCGAAGCACTTATGCGCGTTCATGTGTCATGGTGTTTGTTTCGGTCATTGTCGAGGTAGGTTGCCAGATTGATGAGCCGGCTTGAACCAGATGCAGCGGCATAGGATCCAAGAAGGCCACGGCGGTATTGAAACCACTGATGTGAGCTGGCAGGAACCAAGAAACCCACCACAAACAGCCCCTGTGACTGCAGCCTGGAAAACGAACGGTTGTGGGCGCATCGTCGCTGGCGCGGTGTCATGCCCAAATGGCGAAGCCCCTGATGCGCGTTTATGTGTCATGGTGTTCGATTCGGTTATCGTCGAGGTAGGTTGCCAGATTGATGAGCCGGCTTGAACCAGATGCAGCGGCAGAGGATCCAAGAAGGCCACGGCGGGATTGAAACCCCTGATGTGAGCTGGCAGGAACCAAGAAACCCGCCGCAAACGGCCCATGTGACTGCAGCCTGGAAAACGAACGGTTGTGAGCGCATCGTCGCTGGCGCGGTGTCATGCCCAAATGGCGAAGCCCCTGATGCGCGTTTATGTGTCATGGTGTTTGATTCGGTTATCGTCGAGGTAGGTTGCCAGATGGATGAGCCGGCTTGAACCAGATGCAGTGGCAGAGGATCCAAGGCAGGCCATGGCAGGATTTAAACCCCTGATGTGAGCTGGCAAGAACCAAGAAACCCACCGCAAACGGCCCCTGTGACTGCAGCCTGGAAAACGAACGGTTGTGGGCGCATCATCGCTGGCGCGGTGTCATGCCCAAATGGCTAAGCCCCTGATGCGCGTTCATGTGTCATGCTGTTTGCTTCGGTCATCGTCGAGGCAGGTTGCCGGACTGATGAGCCGGCTCGAACCAGTTGCAGTGGCAGAGGATCTAAGGCAGGCCATGGCGGGATTGAAACCCCTGATGCGAGCTAGCAGGAACAAAGGAACCCACACCAAACGGCCCATGTGACTGCAGCCTGGAAAACGAACGGTTGTGAGCGCATCGTCGCTGGCGCGGTGTCATTCCCAAATGGCGAAGCCCCTGATGCGCTTTTATGTGTCATGGTGTTTGTTTCGGTCATTGTCGAGGTAGGTTGCCAGATTGATGAGCCGGCTTGAACCAGATGCAGCGGCATAGGATCCAAGAAGGCCACGGCGGTATTGAAACCACTGATGTGAGCTGGCAGGAACCAAGAAACCCACAACAAACTACCACTGTGACTGCAGCCTGGAAAACGAACGGTTTATTTTACTTATTTATTTTCACAATACTGCAGCCCCTCATTTGAGTCCAGGCAGGGAGGGCAGAAAAATACATTCACTCCAAGGAACCAAGAAACCCACGGCAAACGGCCCATATGACTGCAGCCTGGAAAACGAACGGTTGTGAGCGCATCGTCGCTGGCGCGGTGTCATGCCCAAATGGCGAAGCCCCTTATGCGCGTTTATGTGTCATGCTGTTTGCTTCGGTCATCGTCGAGGTAGGTTGCCAGATTGATGAGCCGGCTTGAACCAGATGCAGCGGCAGAGGATCCAAGACAGGCCACGGCGGGATTGAAACCACCTGATGTGAGCTGGCAGGAACCAAGAAACCCACCGCAAACGGCCCCTGTGACTGCAGCCTGGAAAACGAACGGGTGTGGGCGCATCGTCGCTGGCGCGGTGTCATGCCCAAATGGCGAAGCCCCTGATGCGCGTTTATGTGTCATGCTGTTTGCTTCGGTCATCGTCGAGGCAGGTTGCCGGACTGATGAGCCGGCTCGAACCAGATGCAGCGGCAGAGGATCCAAGGCAGGCCATGGCGGGATTGAAACCCCTGATGTGAGCTGGCAGGAACCAAGAAACCCACACCAAACGGCCCATGTGACTGCAGCCTGGAAAACGAACGGTTGTGAGCGCATCGTCGCTGGCGCGGTGTCATTCCCAAATGGCGAAGCCCCTGATGCGCGTTTATGTGTCATGGTGTTTGTTTCGGTCATCGTCGAGGTAGGTTGCCAGATTGATGAGCCGGCTTGAACCAGATGCAGCGGCAGAGGATCCAAGAAGGCCACGGCGGGATTGAAACCACTGATGTGAGCTGGAAGGAACCAAGAAACCCACCGCAAACGGCCCCTGTGACTGCAGCCTGGAAAACGAACGGTTGTGGGCGCATCGTCGCTGGCGCGGTGTCATGCCCAAATGGCTAAGCCCCTGATGCGCGTTTATGTGTCATGCTGTTTGCTTCGGTCATCGTCGAGGCAGGTTGCCGGACTGATGAGCCGGCTCGAACCAGCTGCAGTGGCAGAGGATCTAAGGCAGGCCATGGCGGGATTGAAACCCCTGATGCGAGCTAGCAGGAACAAAGAAACCCACACCAAACGGCCCATGTGACTGCAGCCTGGAAAACGAACGGTTGTGGGCGCATCGTCGCTGGCGCGGTGTCATGCCCAAATGGCTAAGCCCCTGATGCGCGTTTATGTGTCATGGTGTTTGTTTCGGTCATCGTCGAGGTAGGTTGCCAAATTAATGAGTCGGCTTGAACCAGATGGAGCGGCAGAGGACCCAAGGCAGGCCATGGCGGGATTGAAACCCCTGATGTGAGCTGGCAGGAACCAAGGAACCCACCGCAAACGGCCCATGTGACTGCAGCCTGGAAAACGAACGGTTGTGAGCGCATCGTCGCTGGCGCGGTGTCATGCCCAAATGGCGAAGCCCCTTATGCGCGTTTATGTGTCATGGTGTTTGCTTCGGTCATCGTCGAGGTAGGTTGCCAGATTGATGAGCCGGCTTGAACCAGATGCAGCGGCAGAGGATCCAAGGCAGGCCATGGCGGGACTTAAACCCCTGATGTGAGCTGGCAAGAACCAAGAAACCCACCGCAAACGGCCCCTGTGACTGCAGCCTGGAAAACGAACGGTTGTGAGCGCATCGTCGCTGGCGCGGTGTCATGCCCAAATGGCGAAGCCCCTGATGCGCGTTTATGTGTCATGGTGTTTGCTTCGGTCATCGTCGAGGTAGGTTGCCAGATTGATGAGCCGGCTTGAACCAGATGCAGCGGCAGAGGATCCAAGGCAGGCCACGGCGGGATTGAAACCCCTGATGCGAGCTAGCAGGAACCAAGAAACCCACCGCAAACGGCCCATGTGACTGCAGCCTGGAAAACGAACGGTTGTGGGCGCATCGTCGCTGGCGCGGTGTCATGCCCAAATGGCTAAGCCCCTGATGCGCGTTTATGTGTCATGCTGTTTGCTTCGGTCATCGTCGAGGCAGGTTGCCGGACTGATGAGCCGGCTCGAACCAGATGCAGCGGCAGAGGATGCAAGGCAGGCCATGGCGGGATTGAAACCACTGATGTGAGCTGGCAGGAACCAAGAAACCCACACCAAACGGCCCACTGTGACTGCAGCCTGGAAAACGAACGGTTGTGAGCGCATCGTCGCTGGCGCGGTGTCATGCCCAAATGGCGAAGCCCCTGATGCGCGTTTATGTGTCATGCTGTTTGCTTCGGTCATCGTCGAGGTAGGTTGCCAGATTGATGAGCCGGCTTGAACCAGATGCAGCGGCAGAGGATCCAAGGCAGGCCATCGGCGGGATTGAAACCCCTGATGTGAGCTGGCAGGAACCAAGAAACCCACCGCAAACGGCCCATGTGACTGCAGCCTGGAAAACGAACGGTTGTGGGCGCATCGTCGCTGGCGCGGTGTCATGCCCAAATGGCTAAGCCCCTGATGCGCGTTTATGTGTCATGCTGTTTGCTTCGGTCATCGTCGAGGCAGGTTGCCGGACTGATGAGCCGGCTCGAACCAGATGCAGCGGCAGAGGATCTAAGGCAGGCCATGGCGGGATTGAAACCCCTGATGCGAGCTGGCAGGAACCAAGAAACCCACACGCAAACGGCCCATGTGACTGCAGCCTGGAAAACGAACGGTTGTGAGCGCATCGTCGCTGGCGCGGTGTCATGCCCAAATGGCGAAGCCCCTGATGCGCGTTTATGTGTCATGCTGTTTGCTTCGGTCATCGTCGAGGTAGGTTGCCAGATTGATGAGCCGGCTTTAACTAGATGCAGCGGCAGAGGATCCAAGGCAGGCCATGGCGGGATTGAAACCTCTGATGTGAGCTGGCAGGAACCAAGAAACCCACCGCAAACGGCCCATGTGACTGCAGCCTGGAAAACGAACGGGTGTGAGCGCATCGTCGCTGGCGCGGTGTCATGCCCAAATGGCGAAGCCCCTTATGCGCGTTTATGTGTCATGCTGTTTGCTTCGGTCATCGTCGAGGCAGGTTGCCAGATTGATGAGCCGGCTTGAACCAGATGCAGCGGCAGAGGATCCAAGGCAGGCCATGGCGGGATTGAAACCCCTGATGCGAGCTGGCAAGAACCAAGAAACCCACACCAAACGGCCCATGTGACTGCAGCCTGGAAAACGAACGGGTGTGAGCGCATCGTCGCTGGCGCGGTGTCATTCCCAAATGGCGAAGCCCCTGATGCGCGTTTATGTGTCATGCTGTTTGCTTCGGTCATCGTCGAGGCAGGTTGCCGGACTGATGAGCCGGCTCGAACCAGATGCAGCGGCAGAGGATCCAAGGCAGGCCATGGCGGGATTGAAACCCCTGATGTGAGCTGGCAGGAACCGAGAAACCCACAACAAACGGCCCCTGTGACTGCAGCCTGGAAAACGAACGGTTGTGGGCGCATCGTCGCTGGCGCGGTGTCATGCCCAAATGGCGAAGCCCCTTATGCGCGTTTATGTGTCATGGTGTTTGTTTCGGTCATTGTCGAGGTAGGTTGCAAGATTGATGAGCCGGCTTGAACCAGATGCAGCGGCAGAGGATCCAAGAAGGCCACGGCGGGATTGAAACCACTGATGTGAGCTGGCAGGAACCAAGAACCCACCACAAACAGCCCCTGTGACTGCAGCCTGGAAAACGAACGGTTGTGGGCGCATCGTCGCTGGCGCGGTATCATGCCCAAATGGCTAAGCCCCTGATGCGCGTTTATGTGTCATGGTGTTTGTTTCGGTCATCGTCGAGGTAGGTTGCCAGATTGATGAGTCGGCTTGAACCAGATGGAGCGGTAGAGGACACAAGGCAGGCCATGGCGGGATTGAAACCCCTGATGTGAGCTGGCAGGAACCAAGAAACCCACCGCAAACGGCCCATGTGACTGCAGCCTGGAAAACGAACGGTTGTGGGCGCATCGTCGCTGGCGCGGTGTCATGCCCAAATGGCGAAGCCCCTGATGCGCGTTTATGTGTCATGGTGTTTGTTTCGGTCATCGTCGAGGTAGGTTGCCAGATTGATGAGTTGGCTTGAACCAGATGCAGCGGCACAGGATCCAAGGCAGGCCATCGCGGGATTGAAACCCCTGATGTGAGCTGGCAGGAACCAAGAAACCCACCGCAAACGGCCCATGTGACTGCAGCCTCGAAAACGAACGGTTGTGGGCGCATCATCGCTGGCGCGGTGTCATGCCCAAATGGCTAAGCCCCTGATGCGCGTTTATGTGTCATGCTGTTTGCTTCGGTCATCGTCGAGGCAGGTTGCCGGACTGATGAGCCGGCTCGAACCAGATGCAGCGGCAGAGGATCTAAGGCAGGCCATGGCGGGATATAAACCCCTGATGCGAGCTAGCAGGAACAAAGAAACCCACACCAAACGGCCCATTTGACTGCAGCCTGGAAAACGAACAGTTTATTTTATTTATTTATTTCCACATTACTGCAGACCCTCATTTGAGTCCAGGCAGGGAGGGCAGAAAAATACATTCACTCCAAGGAACCAAGGAACCCACGTCAAACGGTCCATATGACTGCAGCCTGGAAAACGTACGGTTGTGAGCGCATCGTCGCTGGCGCGGTGTCATGCCCAAATGGCAAAGCCCCTGATACCAGTTTATGTGTCATGCTGCTTGCTTCGGTCATCGTCGAGGTAGGTTGCCAGATTGATGAGCCGGCTTTAACTAGATGCAGCGGCAGAGGATCCAAGGCAGGCCATGTCGGGATGGAATCCATTCATGCGAGCTGGCAGGAACAAAGAAACCCACCCCAAACGGCCCATGTGACTGCAGCCTGGAAAATGAACGGGTGTGAGCGAATCGCCGCTGGCGCGGTGTCATGCCCAAATGGCGAAGCCCCTTATGCGCGTTTATGTGCCATGCTGTTTGCTTCGGTCATCGTCGAGGCAGGTTGCCAGATTGATGAGGCGGCTTGAACCAGATGCAGCGGCAGAGGATCCAAGACAGGCCATGGCGGGATTGGAACCCCTGATGCGAGCTGGCAGGAACAAAGAAACCCACACCAAACGGCCCATGTGACTGCAGCCTGGAAAACGAACGGTTGTGAGCGCATCGTCGCTGGCGCGGTGTCATGCCCAAATGGCGAAGCCCCTGATGCGCGTTTATGTGTCATGCTGTTTGCTTCGGTCATCGTCGAGGCAGGTTGCCGGACTGATGAGCCGGCTCGAACCAGATGCAGCGGCAGAGGATCCAAGGCAGGCCATGGCGGGATTGAAACCCCTGATGTGAGCTGGCAGGAACCAAGAAACCCACAACAAACGGCCCCTGTGACTGCAGCCTGGAAAACGAACGGTTGTGAGCGCATCGTCGCTGGCGCGGTGTCATGCCCAAATGGCGAAGCCCCTTATGCGCGTTTATGTGTCATGGTGTTTGTTTCGGTCATCGTCGAGGTAGGTTGCCAGATTGATGAGCCGGCTTGAACCAGATGCAGCGGCAGAGGATCCAAGAAGGCCACGGCGGGATTGAAACCACTGATGTGAGCTGGAAGGAACCAAGAAACCCACCGCAAACGGCCCCTGTGACTGCAGCCTGGAAAACGAACGGTTGTGGGCGCATCGTCGCTGGCGCGGTGTCATGCCCAAATGGCTAAGCCCCTGATGCGCGTTTATGTGTCATGCTGTTTGCTTCGGTCATCGTCGAGGCAGGTTGCCGGACTGATGAGCCGGCTCGAACCAGCTGCAGTGGCAGAGGATCTAAGGCAGGCCATGGCGGGATTGAAACCCCTGATGCGAGCTAGCAGGAACAAAGAAACCCACACCAAACGGCCCATGTGACTGCAGCCTGGAAAACGAACGGTTGTGGGCGCATCGTCGCTGGCGCGGTGTCATGCCCAAATGGCTAAGCCCCTGATGCGCGTTTATGTGTCATGGTGTTTGTTTCGGTCATTGTCGAGGTAGGTTGCCAAATTAATGAGTCGGCTTGAACCAGATGGAGCGGCAGAGGACCCAAGGCAGGCCATGGCGGGATTGAAACCCCTGATGTGAGCTGGCAGGAACCAAGGAACCCACCGCAAACGGCCCATGTGACTGCAGCCTGGAAAACGAACGGTTGTGAGCGCATCGTCGCTGGCGCGGTGTCATGCCCAAATGGCGAAGCCCCTGATGCGCGTTTATGTGTCATGCTGTTTGCTTCGGTCATCGTCGAGGCAGGTTGCCAGATTGATGAGCCGGCTTGAACCAGATGCAGCGGCAGAGGATCCAAGGCAGGCCATGGCGGGATTAAACCCCTGATGTGAGCTGGCAGGAACCAAGAAACCCACCGCAAACGGCCCATGTGACTGCAGCCTGGAAAACGAACGGTTGTGAGCGCATCGTCGCTGGCGCGGTGTCATGCCCAAATGGCGAAGCCCCTGATGCGCGTTTATGTGTCATGGTGTTTGCTTCGGTCATCGTCGAGGTAGGTTGCCAGATTGATGAGCCGGCTTGAACCAGATGCAGCGGCAGAGGATCCAAGGCAGGCCACGGCGGGATTGAAACCCCTGATGCGAGCTGGCAGGAACCAAGAAACCCACCGCAAACGGCCCATGTGACTGCAGCCTGGAAAACGAACGGTTGTGGGCGCATCGTCGCTGGCGCGGTGTCATGCCCAAATGGCTAAGCCCCTGATGCGCGTTTATGTGTCATGCTGTTTGCTTCGGTCATCGTCGAGGTAGGTTGCCAGATTGATGAGCCGGCTTGAACCAGATGCAGCGGCAGAGGATCCAAGGCAGGCCATGGCGGGATTGAAACCACTGATGTGAGCTGGCAGGAACCAAGAAACCCACCGCAAACGGCCCATGTGACTGCAGCCTGGAAAACGAACGGTTGTGAGCGCATCGTCGCTGGCGCGGTGTCATGCCCAAATGGCGAAGCCCCTGATGCGCGTTTATGTGTCATGGTGTTTGCTTCGGTCATCGTCGAGGTAGGTTGCCAGATTGATGAGTTGGCTTGAACCAGATGCAGCGGCACAGGATCCAAGGCAGGCCATCGCGGGATTGAAACCCCTGATGTGAGCTGGCAGGAACCAAGAAACCCACCGCAAACGGCCCATGTGACTGCAGCCTCGAAAACGAACGGTTGTGGGCGCATCATCGCTGGCGCGGTGTCATGCCCAAATGGCTAAGCCCCTGATGCGCGTTTATGTGTCATGCTGTTTGCTTCGGTCATCGTCGAGGCAGGTTGCCGGACTGATGAGCCGGCTCGAACCAGATGCAGCGGCAGAGGATCTAAGGCAGGCCATGGCGGGATATAAACCCCTGATGCGAGCTAGCAGGAACAAAGAAACCCACACCAAACGGCCCATTTGACTGCAGCCTGGAAAACGAACAGTTTATTTTATTTATTTATTTCCACAATACTGCAGACCCTCATTTGAGTCCAGGCAGGGAGGGCAGAAAAATACATTCACTCCAAGGAACCAAGGAACCCACGTCAAACGGTCCATATGACTGCAGCCTGGAAAACGTACGGTTGTGAGCGCATCGTCGCTGGCGCGGTGTCATGCCCAAATGGCAAAGCCCCTGATACCAGTTTATGTGTCATGCTGCTTGCTTCGGTCATCGTCGAGGTAGGTTGCCAGATTGATGAGCCGGCTTTAACTAGATGCAGCGGCAGAGGATCCAAGGCAGGCCATGTCGGGATGGAATCTATTCATGCGAGCTGGCAGGAACAAAGAAACCCACCCCAAACGGCCCATGTGACTGCAGCCTGGAAAATGAACGGGTGTGAGCGAATCGCCGCTGGCACGGTGTCATGCCCAAATGGCGAAGCCCCTTATGCGCGTTTATATGCCATGCTGTTTGCTTCGGTCATCGTCGAGGCAGGTTGCCAGATTGATGAGGCGGCTTGAGCCAGATGCAGCGGGAGAGGATCCAAAACAGGCAATGGCGGGTTTGGAACCCCTGATGCGAGCTGGCAAGAACAAAGAAACCCACACCAAACGGCCCATGTGACTGCAGCCTGGAAAACGAACGGGTGTGAGCGCATCGTCGCTGGCGCGGTGTCATTCCCAAATGGCGAAGCACCTGATGCGCGTTTATGTGTCATGCTGTTTGCTTCGGTCATCGTCGAGGCAGGTTGCCGGACTGATGAGCCGGCTCGAACCAGATGCAGCGGCAGAGGATCCAAGGCAGGCCATGGCGGGATTGAAACCCCTGATGCGAGCTGGCAGGAACCAAGAAACCCACACCAAACGGCCCATGTGACTGCAGCCTGGAAAACGAACGGTTGTGGGCGCATCGTCGCTGGCGCGGTGTCATGCCCAAATGGCGAAGCCCCTTATGCGCGTTTATGTGTCATGGTGTTTGTTTCGGTCATTGTCGAGGTAGGTTGCCAGATTGATGAGCCGGCTTGAACCAGATGCAGCGGCAGAGGATCCAAGAAGGCCACGGCGGGATTGAAACCACTGATGTGAGCTGGCAGGAACCAAGAAACCCACCACAAACGGCCCCTGTGACTGCAGCCTGGAAAACGAACGGTTGTGGGCGCATCGTCGCTGGCGCGGTGTCATGCCCAAATGGCTAAGCCCCTGATGCGCGTTTATGTGTCATGGTGTTTGTTTCGGTCATCGTCGAGGTAGGTTGCCAGATTGATGAGTCGGCTTGAACCAGATGGAGCGGCAGAGGACACAAGGCAGGCCATGGCGGGATTGAAACCCCTGATGTGAGCTGGCAGGAACCAAGAAACCCACCGCAAACGGCCCATGTGACTGCAGCCTGGAAAACGAACGGTTGTGGGCGCATCGTCGCTGGCGCGGTGTCATGCCCAAATGGCTAAGCCCCTGATGCGCGTTTATGTGTCATGGTGTTTGTTTCGGTCATCGTCGAGGTAGGTTGCCAGATTGATGAGTCGGCTTGAACCAGATGCAGCGGCACAGGATCCAAGGCAGGCCATCGCGGGATTGAAACCCCTGATGTGAGCTGGCAGGAACCAAGAAACCCACCGCAAACGGCCCATGTGACTGCAGCCTCGAAAACGAACGGTTGTGGGCGCATCATCGCTGGCGCGGTGTCATGCCCAAATGGCTAAGCCCCTGATGCGCGTTTATGTGTCATGCTGTTTGCTTCGGTCATCGTCGAGGCAGGTTGCCGGACTGATGAGCCGGCTCGAACCAGATGCAGCGGCAGAGGATCTAAGGCAGGCCATGGCGGGATATAAACCCCTGATGCGAGCTAGCAGGAACAAAGAAACCCACACCAAACGGCCCATTTGACTGCAGCCTGGAAAACGAACAGTTTATTTTATTTATTTATTTCCACAATACTGCAGACCCTCATTTGAGTCCAGGCAGGGAGGGCAGAAAAATACATTCACTCCAAGGAACCAAGGAACCCACGTCAAACGGTCCATATGACTGCAGCCTGGAAAACGTACGGTTGTGAGCGCATCGTCGCTGGCGCGGTGTCATGCCCAAATGGCAAAGCCCCTGATACCAGTTTATGTGTCATGCTGCTTGCTTCGGTCATCGTCGAGGTAGGTTGCCAGATTGATGAGCCGGCTTTAACTAGATGCAGCGGCAGAGGATCCAAGGCAGGCCATGTCGGGATGGAATCTATTCATGCGAGCTGGCAGGAACAAAGAAACCCACCCCAAACGGCCCATGTGACTGCAGCCTGGAAAATGAACGGGTGTGAGCGAATCGCCGCTGGCACGGTGTCATGCCCAAATGGCGAAGCCCCTTATGCGCGTTTATATGCCATGCTGTTTGCTTCGGTCATCGTCGAGGCAGGTTGCCAGATTGATGAGGCGGCTTGAGCCAGATGCAGCGGGAGAGGATCCAAAACAGGCAATGGCGGGTTTGGAACCCCTGATGCGAGCTGGCAAGAACAAAGAAACCCACACCAAACGGCCCATGTGACTGCAGCCTGGAAAACGAACGGGTGTGAGCGCATCGTCGCTGGCGCGGTGTCATTCCCAAATGGCGAAGCACCTGATGCGCGTTTATGTGTCATGCTGTTTGCTTCGGTCATCGTCGAGGCAGGTTGCCGGACTGATGAGCCGGCTTGAACCAGATGCAGCGGCAGAGGATCCAAGGCAGGCCATGGCGGGATTGAAACCCCTGATGTGAGCTGGCAGGAACCAAGAAACCCACAACAAACGGCCCCTGTGACTGCAGCCTGGAAAACGAACGGTTGTGGGCGCATCGTCGCTGGCGCGGTGTCATGCCCAAATGGCGAAGCCCCTTATGCGCGTTCATGTGTCATGGTGTTTGTTTCGGTCATTGTCGAGGTAGGTTGCAAGATTGATGAGCCGGCTTGAACCAGGTGCAGCGGCAGAGGATCCAAGAAGGCCACGGCGGGATTGAAACCACTGATGTGAGCTGGCAGGAACCAAGAACCCTCCACAAACAGCCCCTGTGACTGCAGCCTGGAAAACGAACGGTTGTGGGCGCATCGTCGCTGGCGCGGTATCATGCCCAAATGGCTAAGCCCCTGATGCGCGTTTATGTGTCATGGTGTTTGTTTCGGTCATCGTCGAGGTAGGTTGCCAGATTGATGAGTCGGCTTGAACCAGATGGAGCGGTAGAGGACACAAGGCAGGCCATGGCGGGATTGAAACCCCTGATGTGAGCTGGCAGGAACCAAGAAACCCACCGCAAACGGCCCATGTGACTGCAGCCTGGAAAACGAACGGTTGTGGGCGCATCGTCGCTGGCGCGGTGTCATGCCCAAATGGCTAAGCCACTGATGCGCGTTTATGTGTCATGGTGTTTGTTTCGGTCATCGTCGAGGTAGGTTGCCAGATTGATGAGTTGGCTTGAACCAGATGCAGCGGCACAGGATCCAAGGCAGGCCATCGCGGGATTGAAACCCCTGATGTGAGCTGGCAGGAACCAAGAAACCCACCGCAAACGGCCCATGTGACTGCAGCCTCGAAAACGAACGGTTGTGGGCGCATCATCGCTGGCGCGGTGTCATGCCCAAATGGCTAAGCCCCTGATGCGCGTTTATGTGTCATGCTGTTTGCTTCGGTCATCGTCGAGGCAGGTTGCCGGACTGATGAGCCGGCTCGAACCAGATGCAGCGGCAGAGGATCTAAGGCAGGCCATGGCGGGATATAAACCCCTGATGCGAGCTAGCAGGAACAAAGAAACCCACACCAAACGGCCCATTTGACTGCAGCCTGGAAAACGAACAGTTTATTTTATTTATTTATTTCCACAATACTGCAGACCCTCATTTGAGTCCAGGCAGGGAGGGCAGAAAAATACATTCACTCCAAGGAACCAAGGAACCCACGTCAAACGGTCCATATGACTGCAGCCTGGAAAACGTACGGTTGTGAGCGCATCGTCGCTGGCGCGGTGTCATGCCCAAATGGCAAAGCCCCTGATACCAGTTTATGTGTCATGCTGCTTGCTTCGGTCATCGTCGAGGTAGGTTGCCAGATTGATGAGCCGGCTTTAACTAGATGCAGCGGCAGAGGATCCAAGGCAGGCCATGTCGGGATGGAATCCATCCATGCGAGCTGGCAGGAACAAAGAAACCCACCCCAAACGGCCCATGTGACTGCAGCCTGGAAAATGAACGGGTGTGAGCGAATCGCCGCTGGCACGGTGTCATGCCCAAATGGCGAAGCCCCTTATGCGCGTTTATATGCCATGCTGTTTGCTTCGGTCATCGTCGAGGCAGGTTGCCAGATTGATGAGGCGGCTTGAGCCAGATGCAGCGGCAGAGGATCCAAGACAGGCAATGGCGGGTTTGGAACCCCTGATGCGAGCTGGCAAGAACAAAGAAACCCACACGCAAACGGCCCATGTGACTGCAGCCTGGAAAACGAACGGGTGTGAGCGCATCGTCGCTGGCGCGGTGTCATTCCCAAATGGCGAAGCCCCTGATGCGCGTTTATGTGTCATGCTGTTTGCTTCGGTCATCGTCGAGGCAGGTTGCCGGACTGATGAGCCGGCTTGAACCAGATGCAGCGGCAGAGGACCCAAGGCAGGCCATGGCGGGATTGAAACCCCTGATGTGAGCTGGCAGGAACCAAGAAACCCACCGCAAACGGCCCCTGTGACTGCAGCCTGGAAAACGAACGGTTGTGGGCGCATCGTCGCTGGCGCGGTGTCATGCCCAAATGGCGAAGCCCCTTATGCGCGTTCATGTGTCATGGTGTTTGTTTCGGTCATTGTCGAGGTAGGTTGCCAGATTGATGAGCCGGCTTGAACCAGATGCAGCGGCAGAGGATCCAAGAAGGCCACGGCGGGATTGAAACCACTGATGTGAGCTGGCAGGAACCAAGAAACCCACCACAAACAGCCCCTGTGACTGCAGCCTGGAAAACGAACGGTTGTGGGCGCATCGTCGCTGGCGCGGTGTCATGCCCAAATGGCTAAGCCCCTGATGCGCGTTTATGTGTCATGGTGTTTGTTTCGGTCATCGTCGAGGTAGGTTGCCAGATTGATGAGTCGGCTTGAACCAGATGGAGCGGCAGAGGACCCAAGGCAGGCCATGGCGGGATTGAAACCCCTGATGTGAGCTGGCAGGAACCAAGAAACCCACCGCAAACGGCCCATGTGACTGCAGCCTGGAAAACGAACGGTTGTGAGCGCATCGTCTCTGGCGCGGTGTCATGCCCAAATGCCGAAGCCCCTTATGCGTGTTTATGTGTCATGCTGTTTGCTTCGATCCTTCGATCATCGTCGAAGCAGGTTGCCAGATTGATGAGCCGGCTCGAACCAGATGCATCGGCAGAGGATCCAAGGCATGCCATGGCGGGTTTGAAACCCCTGATGTGAGCTGGCAGGAACCAAGGAACCCACCGCAAACGGTTCATGTGTCTGCAGCCTGGAAAACGAACGGGTGTGAGCGCATCGTCGCTTGCGCGGTGTCATGCCCAAATGGCGAAGCCCCTGATGCGCGTTTATGTGTCATGGTGTTCGATTCGGTTATCGTCGAGGTAGGTTGCCAGATGGATGAGCCGGCTTGAACCAGATGCAGCCGCAGAGGATCCAAGGCAGGCCATGGCGGGATTTAAACCCCTGATGTGAGCTGGCAAGAACCAAGAAACCCACAACAAACGGCCCCTGTGACTGCGGCCTGGAAGCCTGGAAAACGAACGGGTGTGAGCGCATCGTCGCTGGCGCGGTATCATGCCCAAATGGCGAAGCCCCTGATGCGCGTTTATGTGTCATGGTGTTTGATTCGGTCATCGTCGAGGTAGGTTGCCAGATTGATGAGCCGGCTTGAACCAGATGCAGCGGCAGAGGATCCAAGGCAGGACATGGCGGGATTGAAACCCCTGATGTGAGCTGGCAAGAACCAAGAAACCCACAACAAGCGGCCCCTGTGACTGCAGCCTGGAAAACGAACGGTTGTGGGCGCATCGTCGCTGGCGCGGTGTCATGGCCCAAATGGCTAAGCCCCTGATGCGCGTTTATGTGTCATGCTGTTTGCTTCGGTCATCGTCGAGGCAGGTTGCCGGACTGATGAGCCGGCTCGAACCAGGTGCAGCGGCAGAGGGTCCAAGGCAGGCCATGGCGGGATTGAAACCCCTGATGTGAGCTGGAAGGAACCAAGAAACCCACAACAAACGGCCCCTGTGACTGCAGCCTGGAAAACGAACGTTGCGGGCGCATCCTCGCTGGCGCGGTGTCATGCCCAAATGGCGAAGCCCCTTATGCGCGTTCATGTGTCATGGTGTTTGTTTCGGTCATTGTCGAGGTAGGTTGCCAGATTGATGAGTCGGCTTGAACCAGATGCAGCGGCATAGGATCCAAGAAGGCCACGGCGGTATTGAAACCACTGATGTGAGCTGGCAGGAACCAAGAAACCCACCACAAACAGCCCCTGTGACTGCAGCCTGGAAAACGAACGGTTGTGGGCGCATCGTCGCTGGCGCGGTGTCATGCCCAAATGGCTAAGCCACTGATGCGCGTTTATGTGTCATGGTGTTTGTTTCGGTCATCGTCGAGGTAGGTTGCCAAATTAATGAGTCGGCTTGAACCAGATGGAGCGGCAGAGGACCCAAGGCAGGCCATGGTGGGATTGAAACCCCTGATGTGAGCTGGCAGGAACCAAGAAACCCACAACAAGCGGCCCCTGTGATTGCAGCCTGGAAAACGAACGGTTGTGGGCGCATCGTCGCTGGCGCGGTGTCACGCCCAAATGGCGAAGCCCCTTATGCGCGTTTATGTGTCAGGGTGTTTGATTCGGTTATCGTCGAGGTAGGTTGCCAGATGGATGAGCCGGCTTGAACCAGATGCAGCGGCAGAGGATCCAAGGCAGGCCATGGCGGGATTTAAACCCCTGATGTGAGCTGGCAAGAACCAAGAAACCCACAACAAGCGGCCCCTGTGACTGCAGTTTGGAAAACGAACGGTTGTGGGCGCATCGTCGCTGGCGCGGTGTCACGCCCAAATGGCGAAGCCCCTTATGCGCGTTTATGTGTCATGGTGTTTGTTTCGGTCATCGTCGAGGTAGGTTGCCAGATTGATGAACCGGCTTGAACCAGATGCAGCGGCAGAGGATCCAAGAAGGCCACGGCGGGATTGAAACCACTGATGTCAGCTGGAAGGAACCAAGAAACCCACCGCAAACGGCCCCTGTGACTGCAGCCTGGAAAACGAACGGTTGCGGGCGCATCCTCGCTGGCGCGGTGTCATGCCCAAATGGCGAAGCCCCTTATGCGCGTTCATGTGTCATGGTGTTTGTTTCGGTCATTGTCGAGGTAGGTTGCCAAATTAATGAGTCGGCTTGAACCAGATGGAGCGGCAGAGGACCCAAGGCAGGCCATGGCGGGTTTGAAACCCCTGATGTGAGCTGGCAGGAACCAAGGAACCCACCGCAAACGGTCCATGTGACTGCAGCCTGGAAAACGAACGGGTGTGAGCGCATCGTCGCTTGCGCGGTGTCATGCCCAAATGGCGAAGCCCCTGATGCGCGTTTATGTGTCATGGTGTTCGATTCGGTTATCGTCGAGGTAGGTTGCCAGATGGATGAGCCGGCTTGAACCAGATGCAGCGGCAGAGGATCCAAGGCAGGCCATGGCGGGATTTAAACCCCTGATGTGAGCTGGCAAGAACCAAGAAACCCACAACAAACGGCCCCTGTGACTGCGGCCTGGAAAACGAACGGGTGTGAGCGCATCGTCGCTGGCGCGGTATCATGCCAAAATGGCGAAGCCCCTGATGCGCGTTTATGTGTCATGGTGTTTAATTCGGTTATCGTCGAGGTAGGTTGCCAGATGGATGAGCCGGCTTGAACCAGATGCAGCGGCAGAGGATCCAAGGCAGGACATGGCGAGATTTAAACCCCTGATGTGAGCTGGCAAGAACAAAGAAACCCACAACAAGCGGCCCCTGTGACTGCAGCCTGGAAAACGAACGGTTGTGGGCGCATCGTCGCTGGCGCGGTGTCATGCCCCAATGGCTAAGCCCCTGATGCGCGTTTATGTGTCATGCTGTTTGCTTCGGTCATCGTCGAGGCAGGTTGCCGGACTGATGAGCCGGCTCGAACCAGCTGCAGCGGCAGAGGGTCCAAGGCAGGCCATGGCGGTATTGAAACCCCTGATGTGAGCTGGAAGGAACCAAGAAACCCACAACAAACGGCCCCTGTGACTGCAGCCTGGAAAACGAACGGTTGCGGGCGCATCCTCGCTGGCGCGGTGTCATGCCCAAATGGCGAAGCCCCTTATGCGCGTTCATGTGTCATGGTGTTTGTTTCGGTCATTGTCGAGGTAGGTTGCCAGATTGATGAGTCGGCTTGAACCAGATGCAGCGGCATAGGATCCAAGAAGGCCACGGCGGTATTGAAACCACTGATGTGAGCTGGCAGGAACCAAGAAACCCACCACAAACAGCCCCTGTGACTGCAGCCTGGAAAACGAACGGTTGTGGGCGCATCGTCGCTGGCGCGGTGTCATGCCCAAATGGCTAAGCCCCTGATGCGCGTTTATGTGTCATGGTGTTTGTTTCGGTCATCGTCGAGGTAGGTTGCCAAATTAATGAGTCGGCTTGAACCAGATGGAGCGGCAGAGGACCCAAGGCAGGCCATGGCGGGATTGAAACCCCTGATGTGAGCTGGCAGGAACCAAGAAACCCGCCGCAAACGGCCCATGTGACTGCAGCCTGGAAAACGAACGGTTGTGAGCGCATCTTCGCTGGCGCGGTGTCATGCCCAAATGGCGAAGCCCCTGATGCGCGTTTATGTGTCATGGTGTTTGATTCGGTTATCGTCGAGGTAGGTTGCCAGATGGATGAGCCGGCTTGAACCAGATGCAGCGGCAGAGGATCCAAGTCAGGCCATGGCAGGATTTACACCCCTGATGTGAGCTGGCAAGAACCAAGAAACCCACAACAAGCGGCCCCTGTGATTGCAGCCTGGAAAACGAACGGTTGTGGGCGCATCGTCGCTGGCGCGGTGTCACGCCCAAATGGCGAAGCCCCTTATGCGCGTTTATGTGTCAGGGTGTTTGATTCGGTTATCGTCGAGGTAGGTTGCCAGATGGATGAGCCGGCTTGAACCAGATGCAGCGGCAGAGGATCCAAGGCAGGCCATGGCGGGATTTAAACCCCTGATGTGAGCTGGCAAGAACCAAGAAACCCACAACAAGCGGCCCCTGTGACTGCAGCCTGGAAAACGAACGGTTGTGGGCGCATCGTCGCTGGCGCGGTGTCACGCCCAAATGGCGAAGTCCCTTAAGCGCGTTTATGTGTCATGGTGTTTGTTTCGGTCATCGTCGAGGTAGGTTGCCAGATTGATGAGCCGGCTTGAACCAGATGCAGCGGCAGAGGATCCAAGGAAGGCCATGGCAGGATTTAAACCCCTGATGTGAGCTGGCAAGAACCAAGAAACCCACAACAAGCGGCCCCTGTGACTGCAGCCTGGAAAACGAACGGTTGTGGGCGCATCGTCGCTGGCGCGGTGTCACGCCCAAATGGCGAAGCCCCTTATGCGCGTTTATGTGTCATGGTGTTTGTTTCGGTCATCGTCGAGGTAGGTTGCCAGATTGATGAGCCGGCTTGAACCAGATGCAGCGGCAGAGGATCCAAGAAGGCCACGGCGGGATTGAAACCACTGATGTGAGCTGGAAGGAACCAAGAAACCCACCGCAAACGGCCCCTGTTACTGCAGCCTGGAAAACGAACGGTTGTGGGCGCATCGTCGCTGGCGCGGTGTCATTCCCAAATGGCGAAGCCCCTGTTGGCGTTCATGTGTCATGGTGTTTGTTTCGGTCATTGTCGAGGTAGGTTGCCAGATTGATGAGCCGGCTTGAACCAGATGCAGCGGCAGAGGATCCAAGAAGGCCACGGCGGTTTTGAAACCACTGATGTGCGCTGGCAGGAACCAAGAAACCCACCACAAACAGCCCCTGTGACTGCAGCCTGGAAAACGAACGGTTGTGGGCGCATCGTCGCTGGCGCGGTGTCATGCCCAAATGGCTAAGCCCCTGATGCGCGTTTATGTGTCATGGTGTTTGTTTTGGTCATTGTCGAGGTAGGTTGCCAAATTAATGAGTCGGCTTGAACCAGATGGAGCGGCAGAGGACCCAAGGCAGGCCATGGCGGGATTGAAACCCCTGATGTGAGCTGGCAGGAACCAAGAAACCCGCCGCAAACGGCCCATGTGACTGCAGCCTGGAAAACGAACGGTTGTGAGCGCATCGACGCTGGCGCGGTGTCATGCCCAAATGCCGAAGCCCCTTATGCGCGTTTATGTGTCATGCTGTTGGCTTCGATCATCGTCGAGGCAGGTTGCCAGATTGATGAGCCGGCTTTAACTAGATGCAGCGGCAGAGGATCCAAGGCAGGCTATGGCGGGACTTAAACCTCTGATGTGAGCTGGCAGGAACCAAGGAACCCACCGCAAACGGTCCATGTGACTGCAGCCTGGAAAACGAACGGTTGTGAGCGCATCGTCGCTGGCGCGGTGTCATGCCCAAATGGTGAAGCCCCTTATGCGCGTTTATGTGTCATGCTGTTTGCTTCGGTCATCGTCGAGGCAGGTTGCCAGATTGATGAGCCGGCTTTAACTAGATGCAGCGGCAGAGGATCCAAGGCAGGCTATGGCGGGACTTAAACCTCTGATGTGAGCTGGCAGGAACCAAGAAACCCACCGCAAACGGCCCATGTGACTGCAGCGTGGAAAACGAACGGGTGTGAGCGCATCGTCGCTAGCGCGGTGTCATGCCCAAATGGCGAAGCCCCTGATGCGCGTTTATGTGTCATGGTGTTTGCTTCGGTCATCGTCGAGGTAGGTTGCCAGATTGATGAGCCGGCTTTAACTAGATGCAGCGGCAGAGGATCCAAGGCAGGCTATGGCGGGACTTAAACCTCTGATGTGAGCTGGCAGGAACCAAGAAACCCACCGCAAACGGCCCATGTGACTGCAGCCTCGAAAACGAACGGTTGTGGGCGCATCATCGCTGGCGCGGTGTCATGGCAGAATGGCTAAGCCCCTGATGCGCGTTTATGTGTCATACTGTTTGCTTCGGTCATCGTCGAGGCAGGTTGCCGGACTGATGAGCCGGCTCGAACCAGATGCAGCGGCAGAGGATGCAAGGCAGGCCATGGCGGGATTGAAACCACTGATGTGAGATGGCAGGAACCAAGAAACCCACAACAAACGGCCACTGTGTCTGCAGCCTGGAAAACGAGCGGTTTATTTTATTTATGTATTTCCACAATACTGCAGACACTCATTTGAGTCCAGGCAGGGAGGGCAGAAAAATACATTCACTCCAAGGAACCAAGGAACCCACGGCAAACGGCCCATATGACTGCAGCCTGGAAAACGAACGGTTGTGAGCGTATCGTCGCTGGCGCGGTGTCATGCCCAAATGGCGAAGCCCCTGATGCGCGTTTATGTGTCATGGTGTTTGTTTCGGTCATCGTCGAGGTAGGTTGCCAGATTGATGAGCCGGCTTGAACCAGATGCAGCGGCAGAGGATCCAAGAAGGCCACGGCGGGATTGAAACCACTGATGTGAGCTGGAAGGAACCAAGAAACCCACCGCAAACGGCCCCTGTGACTGCAGCCTGGAAAACGAACGGTTGTGGGCGCATCGTCGCTGGCGCGGTGTCATTCCCAAATGGCGAAGCCCCTGTTGCGCGTTCATGTGACATGGTGTTTGTTTCGGTCATTGTCGAGGTAGGTTGCCAGATTGATGAGCCGGCTTGAACCAGATGCAGCGGCAGAGGATCCAAGAAGGCCACGGCGGTTTTGAAACCACTGATGTGCGCTGGCAGGAACCAAGAAACCCACCACAAACAGCCCCTGTGACTGCAGCCTGGAAAACGAACGGTTGTGGGCGCATCGTCGCTGGCGCGGTGTCATGCCCAAATGGCTAAGCCCCTGATGCGCGTTTATGTGTCATGCTGTTTGCTTCGGTCATCGTCGAGGCAGGTTGCCAGATTGATGAGCCGGCTTTAACTAGATGCAGCGGCAGAGGATCCAAGGCAGGCTGTGGCGGGACTTAAACCTCTGATGTGAGCTGGCAGGAACCAAGAAACCCACCGCAAACGGCCCATGTGACTGCAGCCTGGAAAACGAACGGGTGTGAGCGCATCGTCGCTAGCGCGGTGTCATGCCCAAATGGCGAAGCCCCTGATGCGCGTTTATGTGTCATGGTGTTTGCTTCGGTCATCGTCGAGGTAGGTTGCCAGATTGATGAGCCGGCTTTAACTAGATGCAGCGGCAGAGGATCCAAGGCAGGCTATGGCGGGACTTAAACCTCTGATGTGAGCTGGCAGGAACCAAGAAACCCACCGCAAACGGCCCATGTGACTGCAGCCTCGAAAACGAACGGTTGTGGGCGCATCATCGCTGGCGCGGTGTCATGGCCAAATGGCTAAGCCCCTGATGCGCGTTTATGTGTCATACTGTTTGCTTCGGTCATCGTCGAGGCAGGTTGCCGGACTGATGAGCCGGCTCGAACCAGATGCAGCGGCAGAGGATGCAAGGCAGGCCATGGCGGGATTGAAACCACTGATGTGAGATGGCAGGAACCAAGAAACCCACAACAAACGGCCACTGTGTCTGCAGCCTGGAAAACGAGCGGTTTATTTTATTTATGTATTTCCACAATACTGCAGACACTCATTTGAGTCCAGGCAGGGAGGGCAGAAAAATACATTCACTCCAAGGAACCAAGGAACCCACGGCAAACGGCCCATATGACTGCAGCCTGGAAAACGAACGGTTGTGAGCGTATCGTCGCTGGCGCGGTGTCATGCCCAAATGGCGAAGCCCCTGATGCGCGTTTATGTGTCATGCTGTTTGCTTCGGTCATCGTCGAGGTAGGTTGCCAGATTGATGAGCCGGCTTTAACTAGATGCAGCGGCAGAGGATCCAAGGCAGGCCATGGCGGGATTGAAACCACTGATGTGAGCTGGCAGGAACCAAGAAACCCACCGCAAACGGCCCATGTGACTGCAGCATGGAAAACGAACGGATGTGAGCGCATCGTCGCTGGCGCGGTGTCATGCCGAAGTCGCGAAGCCCCTGATGCGCGTTTATATGCCATGGTGTTTGCTTCGGTCATCGTCGAGGTAGGTTGCCAGATTGATGAGCCGGCTCGAATCAGCTGCAGCGGCAGAGGATCTAAGGCAGGCCATGGCGGGATTGAAACCCCTGATGCGAGCTGGCAGGAACCAAGAAACCCACCGCAAACGGCCCATGTGACTGCAGCCTCGAAAACGAACGGTTGTGGGCGCATCATCGCTGGCGCGGTGTCATGCCCAAATGGCTAAGCCCCTGATGCGCGTTTATGTGTCATGCTGTTTGCTTCGGTCATCGTCGAGGCAGGTTGCCGGACTGATGAGCCGGCTCGAACCAGATGCAGCGGCAGAGGATCTAAGGCAGGCCATGGCGGGATATAAACCCCTGATGCGAGCTAGCAGGAACAAAGAAACCCACACCAAACGGCCCATTTGACTGCAGCCTGGAAAACGAACAGTTTATTTTATTTATTTATTTCCACAATACTGCAGACCCTCATTTGAGTCCAGGCAGGGAGGGCAGAAAAATACATTCACTCCAAGGAACCAAGGAACCCACGTCAAACGGTCCATATGACTGCAGCCTGGAAAACGTACGGTTGTGAGCGCATCGTCGCTGGCGCGGTGTCATGCCCAAATGGCAAAGCCCCTGATGCCCGTTTATGTGTCATGCTGCTTGCTTCGGTCATCGTCGAGGTAGGTTGCCAGATTGATGAGCCGGCTTTAACTAGATGCAGCGGCAGAGGATCCAAGGCAGGCCATGTCGGGATGGAATCCATTCATGCGAGCTGCCAGGAACAAAGAAACCCACCCCAAACGGCCCATGTGACTGCAGCCTGGAAAATGAACGGGTGTGAGCGAATCGCCGCTGGCACGGTGTCATGCCCAAATGGCGAAGCCCCTTATGCGCGTTTATATGCCATGCTGTTTGCTTCGGTCATCGTCGAGGCAGGTTGCCAGATTGATGAGGCGGCTTGAGCCAGATGCAGCGGGAGAGGATCCAAAACTGGCAATGGCGGGTTTGAAACCCCTGATGCGAGCTGGCAAGAACCAAGAAACCCACACCAAACGGCCCATGTGACTGCAGCCTGGAAAACGAACGGGTGTGAGCGCATCGTCGCTGGCGCGGTGTCATGCCCAAATGGCGAAGCCCCTGATGCGCGTTTATGTGTCATGGTGTTTGTTTCGGTCATCGTCGAGGTAGGTTGCCAGATTGATGAGTCGGCTTGAACCAGATGGAGCGGCAGAGGACCCAAGGCAGGCCATGGCGGGATTGAAACCCCTGATGTGAGCTGGCAGGAACCAAGAAACCCACCGCAAACGGCCCATGTGACTGCAGCCTGGAAAACGAACGGTTGTGAGCGCATCGTCGCTGGCGCGGTGTCATGCCCAAATGCTGAAGCCCCTTATGCGCGTTTATGTGTCATGCTGTTTGCTTCGATCATCGTCGAGGCAGGTTGCCAGATTGATGAGCCGGCTCGAACCAGATGCATCGGCAGAGGATCCAAGGCAGGACATGGCGGGTTTGAAACCCCTGATGTGAGCTGGCAGGAACCAAGGAACCCACCGCAAACGGTCCATGTGACTGCAGCCTGGAAAACGAACGGGTGTGAGCGCATCCTCGCTTGCGCGGTGTCATGCCCAAATGGCGAAGCCCCTGATGCGCGTTTGTGTGTCATGGTGTTCGATTCGGTTATCGTCGAGGTAGGTTGCCAGATGGATGAGCCGGCTTGAACCAGATGCAGCGGCAGAGGATCCAAGGCAGGCCATGGCGGGATTTAAACCCCTGATGTGAGCTGGCAAGAACCAAGAAACCCACAACAAACGGCCCTGTGACTGCGGCCTGGAAGCCTGGAAAACGAACGGGTGTGAGCGCATCGTCGCTGGCGCGGTGTCATGCCCAAATGGCGAAGCCCCTGATGCGCGTTTATGTGTCATGGTGTTTGATTCGGTTATCGTCGAGGTAGGTTGCCAGATGGATCAGCCGGCTTGAACGAGATGCAGCGGCAGAGGATCCAAGGCAGGCCATGGCGGGATTTAAACCCCTGATGTGAGCTGGCAAGAACCAAGAAACCCACAACAAGCGGCCCCTGTGACTGCAGCCTGGAAAACGAACGGTTGTGGGCGCATCGTCGCTGGCGCGGTGTCACGCCCAAATGGCGAAGCCCCTTACGCGCGTTTATGTGTCATGGTGTTTGTTTCGGTCATCGTCGAGGTAGGTTGCCAGATTGATGAGCCGGCTTGAACCAGATGCAGCGGCAGAGGATCCAAGAAGGCCACGGCGGGATTGAAACCACTGATGTGAGCTGGAAGGAACCAAGGAACCCACCGCAAACGGCCCCTGTGACTGCAGCCTGGAAAACGAACGGTTGTTCGCGCATCGTCGCTGGCGCGGTGTCATGCCCAAATGGCTAAGCCCCTGATGCGCGTTTATGTGTCATGCTGTTTGCTTCGGTCATCGTCGAGGCAGGTTCCCGGACTGATGAGCCGGCTCGAACCAGGTGCAGCGGCAGAGGGTCCAAGGCAGGCCATGGCGGGATTGAAACCCCTGATGTGAGCTGGAAGGAACCAAGAAACCCACAACAAACGGCCCCTGTGACTGCAGCCTGGAAAACGAACGGTTGTG
The DNA here is from genome assembly GCA_030143305.2 of Amblyomma americanum. Classification (NCBI taxonomy): domain Eukaryota; kingdom Metazoa; phylum Arthropoda; class Arachnida; order Ixodida; family Ixodidae; genus Amblyomma; species Amblyomma americanum. The sequence goes on along the minus strand of JARKHS020002617.1, from coordinate 47,996 downwards.
GGCGCATCGTCGCTGGCGCGGTGTCATGCCCAAATGGCGAAGCCCCTTATGCGCGTTCATGTGTCATGGTGTTTGTTTCGGTCATTGTCGAGGTAGGTTGCCAGATTGATGAGCCGGCTTGAACCAGATGCAGCGGCAGAGGATCCAAGAAGGCCACGGCGGTATTGAAACCACTGATGTGAGCTGGCAGGAACCAAGAAACCCACCACAAACAGCCCCTGTGACTGCAGCCTGGAAAACGAACGGTTGTGGGCGCATCGTCGCTGGCGCGGTGTCATGCCCAAATGGCTAAGCCCCTGATGCGCGTTTATGTGTCATGGTGTTTGTTTCGGTCATCGTCGAGGTAGGTTGCCAGATTGATGAGCCGGCTTGAACCAGATGCAGCGGCAGAGGATCCAAGGCAGGCCACGGCGGGATTGAAACCACTGATGTGAGCTGGAAGGAACCAAGAAACCCACCGCAAACGGCCCCTGTGACTGCAGCCTGGAAAACGAACGGTTGTGGGCGCATCGTCGCTGGCGCGGTGTCATGCCCAAATGGCGAAGCCCCTGATGCGCGTTTATGTGTCATGCTGTTTGCTTCGGTCATCGTCGAGGCAGGTTGCCAGACTGATGAGCCGGCTTGAACCAGGTGCAGCGGCAGAGGGTCCAAGGCAGGCCATGGCGGGATTGAAACCCCTGATGTGAGCTGGCAGGAACCAAGAAACCCACAACAAACGGCCCCTGTGACTGCAGCCTGGAAAACGAACGGTTGTGGGCGCATCCTCGCTGGCGCGGTGTCATGCCCAAATGGCGAAGCCCCTTATGCGCGTTCATGTGTCATGGTGTTTGTTTCGGTCATTGTCGAGGTAGGTTGCCAGATTGATGAGCCGGCTTGAACCAGATGCAGCGGCAGAGGATCCAAGAAGGCCACGGCGGTTTTGAAACCACTGATGTGCGCTGGCAGGAACCAAGAAACCCACCACAAACAGCCCCTGTGACTGCAGCCTGGAAAACGAACGGTTGTGGGCGCATCGTCGCTGGCGCGGTGTCATGCCCAAATGGCTAAGCCCCTGATGCGCGTTTATGTGTCATGGTGTTTGTTTTGGTCATTGTCGAGGTAGGTTGCCAAATTAATGAGTCGGCTTGAACCAGATGGAGCGGCAGAGGACCCAAGGCAGGCCATGGCGGGATTGAAACCCCTGATGTGAGCTGGCAGGAACCAAGAAACCCGCCGCAAACGGCCCATGTGACTGCAGCCTGGAAAACGAACGGTTGTGAGCGCATCGACGCTGGCGCGGTGTCATGCCCAAATGCCGAAGCCCCTTATGCGCGTTTATGTGTCATGCTGTTTGCTTCGATCATCGTCGAGGCAGGTTGCCAGATTGATGAGCCGGCTTTAACTAGATGCAGCGGCAGAGGATCCAAGGCAGGCTATGGCGGGACTTAAACCTCTGATGTGAGCTGGCAGGAACCAAGAAACCCACCGCAAACGGCCCATGTGACTGCAGCGTGGAAAACGAACGGGTGTGAGCGCATCGTCGCTAGCGCGGTGTCATGCCCAAATGGCGAAGCCCCTGATGCGCGTTTATGTGTCATGGTGTTTGCTTCGGTCATCGTCGAGGTAGGTTGCCAGATTGATGAGCCGGCTTTAACTAGATGCAGCGGCAGAGGATCCAAGGCAGGCTATGGCGGGACTTAAACCTCTGATGTGAGCTGGCAGGAACCAAGAAACCCACCGCAAACGGCCCATGTGACTGCAGCCTCGAAAACGAACGGTTGTGGGCGCATCATCGCTGGCGCGGTGTCATGCCCAAATGGCTAAGCCCCTGATGCGCGTTTATGTGTCATACTGTTTGCTTCGGTCATCGTCGAGGCAGGTTGCCGGACTGATGAGCCGGCTCGAACCAGATGCAGCGGCAGAGGATGCAAGGCAGGCCATGGCGGGATTGAAACCACTGATGTGAGATGGCAGGAACCAAGAAACCCACAACAAACGGCCACTGTGACTGCAGCCTGGAAAACGAGCGGTTTATTTTATTTATTTGTTTCCACAATACTGCAGACACTCATTTGAGTCCAGGCAGGGAGGGCAGAAAAATACATTCACTCCAAGGAACCAAGGAATCCACGGCAAACGGCCCATGTGACTGCAGCCTGGAAAACGAACGGTTGTGAGCGCATCGACGCTGGCGCGGTGTCATGCCCAAATGCCGAAGCCCCTTATGCGCGTTTATGTGTCATGCTGTTGGCTTCGATCATCGTCGAGGCAGGTTGCCAGATTGATGAGCCGGCTTTAACTAGATGCAGCGGCAGAGGATCCAAGGCAGGCTATGGCGGGACTTAAACCTCTGATGTGAGCTGGCAGGAACCAAGGAACCCACCGCAAACGGTCCATGTGACTGCAGCGTGGAAAACGAACGGGTGTGAGCGCATCGTCGCTAGCGCGGTGTCATGCCCAAATGGCGAAGCCCCTGATGCGCGTTTATGTGTCATGGTGTTTGCTTCGGTCATCGTCGAGGTAGGTTGCCAGATTGATGAGCCGGCTTTAACTAGATGCAGCGGCAGAGGATGCAAGGCAGGCTATGGCGGGACTTAAACCTCTGATGTGAGCTGGCAGGAACCAAGAAACCCACCGCAAACGGCCCATGTGACTGCAGCCTCGAAAACGAACGGTTGTGGGCGCATCATCGCTGGCGCGGTGTCATGCCCAAATGGCTAAGCCCCTGATGCGCGTTTATGTGTCATACTGTTTGCTTCGGTCATCGTCGAGGCAGGTTGCCGGACTGATGAGCCGGCTCGAACCAGATGCAGCGGCAGAGGATGCAAGGCAGGCCATGGCGGGATTGAAACCACTGATGTGAGATGGCAGGAACCAAGAAACCCACAACAAACGGCCACTGTGACTGCAGCCTGGAAAACGAGCGGTTTATTTTATTTATTTATTTCCACAATACTGCAGACCCTCATTTGAGTCCAGGCAGGGAGGGCAGAAAAATACATTCACTCCAAGGAACCAAGGAACCCACGTCAAACGGTCCATATGACTGCAGCCTGGAAAACGAACGGTTGTGAGCGCATCGTCGCTGGCGCGGTGTCATGCCCAAATGGCAAAGCCCCTGATGCCCGTTTATGTGTCATGCTGCTTGCTTCGGTCATCGTCGAGGTAGGTTGCCAGATTGATGAGCCGGCTTTAACTAGATGCAGCGGCAGAGGATCCAAGGCAGGCCATGTCGGGATGGAATCCATTCATGCGAGCTGCCAGGAACAAAGAAACCCACCCCAAACGGCCCATGTGACTGCAGCCTAGAAAATGAACGGGTGTGAGCGAATCGCCGCTGGCACGGTGTCATGCCCAAATGGCGAAGCCCCTTATGCGCGTTTATATGCCATGCTGTTTGCTTCGGTCATCGTCGAGGCAGGTTGCCAGATTGATGAGGCGGCTTGAGCCAGATGCAGCGGGAGAGGATACAAAACTGGCAATGGCGGGTTTGAAACACCTGATGCGAGCTGGCAAGAACCAAGAAACCCACACCAAACGGCCCATGTGACTGCAGCCTGGAAAACGAACGGGTGTGAGCGCATCGTCGCTGGCGCGGTGTCATTCCCAAATGGCGAAGCCCCTGATGCGCGTTTATGTGTCATGCTGTTTGCTTCGGTCATCGCCGAGGCAGGTTGCCGGACTGATGAGCCGGCTCGAACCAGATGCAGCGGCAGAGGGTCCAAGGCAGGCCATGGCGGGATTGAAACCCCTGATGTGAGCTGGCAGGAACCGAGAAACCCACAACAAACGGCCCCTGTGACTGCAGCCTGGAAAACGAACGGTTGTGGGCGCATCGGTCGCTGGCGCGGTGTCATGCCCAAATGGCGAAGCCCCTTATGCGCGTTCATGTGTCATGGTGTTTGTTTCGGTCATTGTCGAGGTAGGTTGCCAGATTGATGAGCCGGCTTGAACCAGATGCAGCGGCAGAGGATCCAAGAAGGCCACGGCGGGATTGAAACCACTGATGTGAGCTGGCAGGAACCAAGAAACCCACCACAAACGGCCCCTGTGACTGCAGCCTGGAAAACGAACGATTGTGAGCGCATCGTCGCTGGCGCGGTGTCATGCCCAAATGCTGAAGCCCCTTATGCGCGTTTATGTGTCATGCTGTTTGCTTCGATCATCGTCGAGGCAGGTTGCCAGATTGATGAGCCGGCTCGAAGCAGATGCATCGGCAGAGGATCCAAGGCAGGACATGGCGGGTTTGAAACCCCTGATGTGAGCTGGCAGGAACCAAGGAACCCACCGCAAACGGTCCATGTGACTGCAGCCTGGAAAACGAACGGGTGTGAGCGCATCCTCGCTTGCGCGGTGTCATGCCCAAATGGCGAAGCCCCTGATGCGCGTTTGTGTGTCATGGTGTTCGATTCGGTTATCGTCGAGGTAGGTTGCCAGATGGATGAGCCGGCTTGAACCAGATGCAGCGGCAGAGGATCCAAGGCAGGCCATGGCGGGATTTAAACCCCTGATGTGAGCTGGCAAGAACCAAGAAACCCACAACAAACGGCCCCTGTGACTGCTGCCTGGAAGCCTGGAAAACGAACGGGTGTGAGCGCATCGTCGCTGGCGCGGTGTCATGCCCAAATGGCGAAGCCCCTGATGCGCGTTTATGTGTCATGGTGTTTGATTCGGTTATCGTCGAGGTAGGTTGCCAGATGGATCAGCCGGCTTGAACGAGATGCAGCGGCAGAGGATCCAAGGCAGGCCATGGCGGGATTTAAACCCCTGATGTGAGCTGGCAAGAACCAAGAAACCCACAACAAGCGGCCCCTGTGACTGCAGCCTGGAAAACGAACGGTTGTGGGCGCATCGTCGCTGGCGCGGTGTCACGCCCAAATGGCGAAGCCCCTTACGCGCGTTTATGTGTCATGGTGTTTGTTTCGGTCATCGTCGAGGTAGGTTGCCAGATTGATGAGCCGGCTTGAACCAGATGCAGCGGCAGAGGATCCAAGAAGGCCACGGCGGGATTGAAACCACTGATGTGAGCTGGAAGGAACCAAGAAACCCACCGCAAACGGCCCCTGTGACTGCAGCCTGGAAAACGAACGGTTGTTCGCGCATCGTCGCTGGCGCGGTGTCATGCCCAAATGGCTAAGCCCCTGATGCGCGTTTATGTGTCATGCTGTTTGCTTCGGTCATCGTCGAGGCAGGTTCCCGGACTGATGAGCCGGCTCGAACCAGGTGCAGCGGCAGAGGGTCCAAGGCAGGCCATGGCGGGATTGAAACCCCTGATGTGAGCTGGAAGGAACCAAGAAACCCACAACAAACGGCCCCTGTGACAGCAGCCTGGAAAACGAACGGTTGTGGGCGCATCCTCGCTGGCGCGGTGTCATGCCCAAATGGCGAAGCCCCTTATGCGCGTTCATGTGTCATGCTGTTTGTTTCGGTCATTGTCGAGGTAGGTTGCCAGATTGATGAGCCGGCTTGAACCAGATGCAGCGGCATAGGATCCAAGAAGGCCACGGCGGTATTGAAACCACTGATGTGAGCTGGCAGGAACCAAGAAACCCACCACAAACAGCCCCTGCGACTGCAGCCTGGAAAACGAACGGTTGTGGGCGCATCGTCGCTGGCGCGGTGTCATGCCCAAATGGCTAAGCCCCTGATGCGCGTTTATGTGTCATGGTGTTTGTTTCGGTCATCGTCGAGGTAGGTTGCCAAATTAATGAGTCGGCTTGAACCAGATGGAGCGGCAGAGGACCCAAGGCAGGCCATGGCGGGATTGAAACCATTGATGTGAGCTGGCAGGAACCAAGAAACCCGCCGCAAACGGCCCATGTGACTGCAGCCTGGAAAACGAACGGTTGTGAGCGCATCGTCGCTGGCGCGGTGTCATGCCCAAATGGCGAAGCCCCTGATGCGCGTTTATGTGTCATGGTGTTTGATTCGGTTATCGTCGAGGTAGGTTGCCAGATGGATGAGCCGGCTTGAACCAGATGCAGCGGCAGAGGATCCAAGGCAGGCCATGGCAGGATTTAAACCCCTGATGTGAGCTGGCAAGAACCAAGAAACCCACAACAAGCGGCCCCTGTGACTGCAGCCTGGAAAACGAACGGTTGTGGGCGCATCCTCGCTGGTGCGGTGTCATGCCCAAATGGCGAAGCCCCTTATGCGCGTTCATGTGTCATGGTGTTTGTTTCGGTCATTGTCGAGGTAGGTTGCCAGATTGATGAGCCGGCTTGAACCAGATGCAGCGGCAGAGGATCCAAGAAGGCCACGGCGGTTTTGAAACCACTGATGTGCGCTGGCAGGAACCAAGAAACCCACCACAAACAGCCCCTGTGACTGCAGCCTGGAAAACGAACGGTTGTGGGCGCATCGTCGCTGGCGCGGTGTCATGCCCAAATGGCTAAGCCCCTGATGCGCGTTTATGTGTCATGGTGTTTGTTTTGGTCATTGTCGAGGTAGGTTGCCAAATTAATGAGTCGGCTTGAACCAGATGGAGCGGCAGAGGACCCAAGGCAGGCCATGGCGGGATTGAAACCCCTGATGTGAGCTGGCAGGAACCAAGAAACCCGCCGCAAACGGCCCATGTGACTGCAGCCTGGAAAACGAACGGTTGTGAGCGCATCGACGCTGGCGCGGTGTCATGCCCAAATGCCGAAGCCCCTTATGCGCGTTTATATGTCATGCTGTTGGCTTCGATCATCGTCGAGGCAGGTTGCCAGATTGATGAGCCGGCTTTAACTAGATGCAGCGGCAGAGGATCCAAGGCAGGCTATGGCGGGACTTAAACCTCTGATGTGAGCTGGCAGGAACCAAGAAACCCACCGCAAACGGCCCATGTGACTGCAGCGTGGAAAACGAACGGGTGTGAGCGCATCGTCGCTAGCGCGGTGTCATGCCCAAATGGCGAAGCCCCTGATGCGCGTTTATGTGTCATGGTGTTTGCTTCGGTCATCGTCGAGGTAGGTTGCCAGATTGATGAGCCGGCTTTAACTAGATGCAGCGGCAGAGGATCCAAGGCAGGCTATGGCGGGACTTAAACCTCTGATGTGAGCTGGCAGGAACCAAGAAACCCACCGCAAACGGCCCATGTGACTGCAGCCTCGAAAACGAACGGTTGTGGGCGCATCATCGCTGGCGCGGTGTCATGCCCAAATGGCTAAGCCCCTGATGCGCGTTTATGTGTCATACTATTTGCTTCGGTCATCGTCGAGGCAGGTTGCCGGACTGATGAGCCGGCTCGAACCAGATGCAGCGGCAGAGGATGCAAGGCAGGCCATGGCGGGATTGAAACCACTGATGTGAGATGGCAGGAACCAAGAAACCCACAACAAACGGCCACTGTGACTGCAGCCTGGAAAACGAGCGGTTTATTTTATTTATTTGTTTCCACAATACTGCAGACACTCATTTGAGTCCAGGCAGGGAGGGCAGAAAAATACATTCACTCCAAGGAACCAAGGAATCCACGGCAAACGGCCCATGTGACTGCAGCCTGGAAAACGAACGGTTGTGAGCGCATCGACGCTGGCGCGGTGTCATGCCCAAATGCCGAAGCCCCTTATGCGCGTTTATGTGTCATGCTGTTGGCTTCGATCATCGTCGAGGCAGGTTGCCAGATTGATGAGCCGGCTTTAACTAGATGCAGCGGCAGAGGATCCAAGGCAGGCCATGGCGGGACTTGAAACCTCTGATGTGAGCTGGCAGGAACCAAGGAACCCACCGCAAACGGTCCATGTGACTGCAGCCTGGAAAACGAACGGGTGTGAGCGCATCGTCGCTAGCGCGGTGTCATGCCCAAATGGCGAAGCCCCTGATGCGCGTTTATGTGTCATGGTGTTTGCTTCGGTCATCGTCGAGGTAGGTTGCCAGATTGATGAGCCGGCTTGAACCAGATGCAGCGGCAGAGGATCCAAGGCAGGCTATGGCGGGACTTAAACCTCTGATGTGAGCTGGCAGGAACCAAGAAACCCACCGCAAACGGCCCATGTGACTGCAGCCTCGAAAACGAACGGTTGTGGGCGCATCGTCGCTGGCGCGGTGTCATGCCCAAATGGCGAAGCCCCTGATGCGCGTTTATGTGTCATACTGTTTGCTTCGGTCATCGTCGAGGCAGGTTGCCGGACTGATGAGCCGGCTCGAACCAGATGCAGCGGCAGAGGATGCAAGGCAGGCCATGGCGGGATTGAAACCACTGATGTGAGATGGCAGGAACCAAGAAACCCACAACAAACGGCCACTGTGACTGCAGCCTGGAAAACGAGCGGTTTATTTTATTTATTTATTTCCACAATACTGCAGACCCTCATTTGAGTCCAGGCAGGGAGGGCAGAAAAATACATTCACTCCAAGGAACCAAGGAACCCACGTCAAACGGTCCATATGACTGCAGCCTGGAAAACGAACGGTTGTGAGCGCATCGTCGCTGGCGCGGTGTCATGCCCAAATGGCAAAGCCCCTGATGCGCGTTTATGTGTCATGCTGCTTGCTTCGGTCAGCGTCGAGGTAGGTTGCCAGATTGATGAGCCGGCTTTAACTAGATGCAGCGGCAGAGGATCCAAGGCAGGCCATGGCGGGATGGAAACCATTGATGCGAGCTGCCAGGAACAAAGAAACCCACCCCAAACGGCCCATGTGACTGCAGCCTGGAAAACGAACGGGTGTGAGCGCATCGCCGCTGGCGCGGTGTCATGCCCAAATGGCGAAGCCCCTTATGCGCGTTTATGTGCCATGCTGTTTGCTTCGGTCATCGTCGAGGCAGGTTGCCAGATTGATGAGGCGGCTTGAGCCAGATGCTGCGGGAGAGGATACAAAACTGGCAATGGCGGGTTTGAAACACCTGATGCGAGCTGGCAAGAACAAAGAAACCCACACCAAACGGCCCATGTGACTGCAGCCTGGAAAACGAACGGGTGTGAGCGCATCGTCGCTGGCGCGGTGTCATTCCCAAATGGCGAAGCACCTGATGAGCGTTTATGTGTCATGCTGTTTGCTTCGGTCATCGCCGAGGCAGGTTGCCGGACTGATGAGCCGGCTCGAACCAGATGCAGCAGCAGAGGGTCCAAGGCAGGCCATGGCGGGATTGAAACCCCTGATGTGAGCTGGCAGGAACCGAGAAACCCACAACAAACGGCCCCTGTGACTGCAGCCTGGAAAACGAACGGTTGTGGGCGCATCGGTGCTGGTGCGGTGTCATACCCAAATGGCGAAGCCCCTTATGCGCGTTCATGTGTCATGGTGTTTGTTTCGGTCATTGTCGAGGTAGGTTGCAAGATTGATGAGCCGGCTTGAACCAGATGCAGCGGCAGAGGATCCAAGAAGGCCACGGCGGGATTGAAACCACTGATGTGAGCTGGCAGGAACCAAGAACCGACCACAAACAGCCCCTGTGACTGCAGCCTGGAAAACGAACGATTGTGAGCGCATCGTCGCTGGCGCGGTGTCATGCCCAAATGCTGAAGCCCCTTATGCGCGTTTATGTGTCATGCTGTTTGCTTCGATCATCGTCGAGGCAGGTTGCCAGATTGATGAGCCGGCTCGAAGCAGATGCATCGGCAGAGGATCCAAGGCAGGACATGGCGGGTTTGAAACCCCTGATGTGAGCTGGCAGGAACCAAGGAACCCACCGCAAACGGTCCATGTGACTGCAGCCTGGAAAACGAACGGGTGTGAGCGCATCCTCGCTTGCGCGGTGTCATGCCCAAATGGCGAAGCCCCTGATGCGCGTTTGTGTGTCATGGTGTTCGATTCGGTTATCGTCGAGGTAGGTTGCCAGATGGATGAGCCGGCTTGAACCAGATGCAGCGGCAGAGGATCCAAGGCAGGCCATGGCGGGATTTAAACCCCTGATGTGAGCTGGCAAGAACCAAGAAACCCACAACAAACGGCCCCTGTGACTGCTGCCTGGAAGCCTGGAAAACGAACGGGTGTGAGCGCATCGTCGCTGGCGCGGTGTCATGCCCATATGGCGAAGCCCCTGATGCGCGTTTATGTGTCATGGTGTTTGATTCGGTTATCGTCGAGGTAGGTTGCCAGATGGATCAGCCGGCTTGAACGAGATGCAGCGGCAGAGGATCCAAGGCAGGCCATGGCGGGATTTAAACCCCTGATGTGAGCTGGCAAGAACCAAGAAACCCACAACAAGCGGCCCCTCTGACTGCAGCCTGGAAAACGAACGGTTGTGGGCGCATCGTCGCTGGCGCGGTGTCACGCCCAAATGGCGAAGCCCCTTACGCGCGTTTATGTGTCATGGTGTTTGTTTCGGTCATCGTCGAGGTAGGTTGCCAGATTGATGAGCCGGCTTGAACCAGATGCAGCGGCAGAGGATCCAAGAAGGCCACGGCGGGATTGAAACCACTGATGTGAGCTGGAAGGAACCAAGAAACCCACCGCAAACGGCCCCTGTGACTGCAGCCTGGAAAACGAACGGTTGTTCGCGCATCGTCGCTGGCGCGGTGTCATGCCCAAATGGCTAAGCCCCTGATGCGCGTTTATGTGTCATGCTGTTTGCTTCGGTCATCGTCGAGGCAGGTTCCCGGACTGATGAGCCGGCTCGAACCAGGTGCAGCGGCAGAGGGTCCAAGGCAGGCCATGGCGGGATTGAAACCCCTGATGTGAGCTGGAAGGAACCAAGAAACCCACAACAAACGGCCCCTGTGACAGCAGCCTGGAAAACGAACGGTTGTGGGCGCATCCTCGCTGGCGCGGTGTCATGCCCAAATGGCGAAGCCCCTTATGCGCGTTCATGTGTCATGCTGTTTGTTTCGGTCATTGTCGAGGTAGGTTGCCAGATTGATGAGCCGGCTTGAACCAGATGCAGCGGCATAGGATCCAAGAAGGCCACGGCGGTATTGAAACCACTGATGTGAGCTGGCAGGAACCAAGAAACCCACCACAAACAGCCCCTGCGACTGCAGCCTGGAAAACGAACGGTTGTGGGCGCATCGTCGCTGGCGCGGTGTCATGCCCAAATGGCTAAGCCCCTGATGCGCGTTTATGTGTCATGGTGTTTGTTTCGGTCATCGTCGAGGTAGGTTGCCAAATTAATGAGTCGGCTTGAACCAGATGGAGCGGCAGAGGACCCAAGGCAGGCCATGGCGGGATTGAAACCATTGATGTGAGCTGGCAGGAACCAAGAAACCCGCCGCAAACGGCCCATGTGACTGCAGCCTGGAAAACGAACGGTTGTGAGCGCATCGTCGCTGGCGCGGTGTCATGCCCAAATGGCGAAGCCCCTGATGCGCGTTTATGTGTCATGGTGTTTGATTCGGTTATCGTCGAGGTAGGTTGCCAGATGGATGAGCCGGCTTGAACCAGATGCAGCGGCAGAGGATCCAAGGCAGGCCATGGCAGGATTTAAACCCCTGATGTGAGCTGGCAAGAACCAAGAAACCCACAACAAGCGGCCCCTGTGACTGCAGCCTGGAAAACGAACGGTTGTGGGCGCATCCTCGCTGGTGCGGTGTCATGCCCAAATGGCGAAGCCCCTTATGCGCGTTCATGTGTCATGGTGTTTGTTTCGGTCATTGTCGAGGTAGGTTGCCAGATTGATGAGCCGGCTTGAACCAGATGCAGCGGCAGAGGATCCAAGAAGGCCACGGCGGTATTGAAACCACTGATGTGAGCTGGCAGGAACCAAGAAACCCACCACAAACAGCCCCTGTGACTGCAGCCTGGAAAACGAACGGTTGTGGGCGCATCGTCGCTGGCGCGGTGTCATGCCCAAATGGCTAAGCCCCTGATGCGCGTTTATGTGTCATGGTGTTTGTTTTGGTCATTGTCGAGGTAGGTTGCCAAATTAATGAGTCGGCTTGAACCAGATGGAGCGGCAGAGGACCCAAGGCAGGCCATGGCGGGATTGAAACCCCTGATGTGAGCTGGCAGGAACCAAGAAACCCGCCGCAAACGGCCCATGTGACTGCAGCCTGGAAAACGAACGGTTGTGAGCGCATCGACGCTGGCGCGGTGTCATGCCCAAATGCCGAAGCCCCTTATGCGCGTTTATATGTCATGCTGTTGGCTTCGATCATCGTCGAGGCAGGTTGCCAGATTGATGAGCCGGCTTTAACTAGATGCAGCGGCAGAGGATCCAAGGCAGGCTATGGCGGGACTTAAACCTCTGATGTGAGCTGGCAGGAACCAAGAAACCCACCGCAAACGGCCCATGTGACTGCAGCCTGGAAAACGAACGGGTGTGAGCGCATCGTCGCTGGCGCGGTGTCATGCCCAAATGGCGAAGCCCCTGATGCGCGTTTATGTGTCATGGTGTTTGCTTCGGTCATCGTCGAGGTAGGTTGCCAGATTGATGAGCCGGCTTTAACTAGATGCAGCGGCAGAGGATCCAAGGCAGGCTATGGCGGGACTTAAACCTCTGATGTGAGCTGGCAGGAACCAAGAAACCCACCGCAAACGGCCCCTGTGACTGCAGCCTGGAAAACGAACGGTTGTGGGCGCATCGTCGCTGGCGCGGTGTCATGCCCAAATGGCTAAGCCCCTGATGCGCGTTTATGTGTCATGGTATTTGCTTCGGTCATCGTCGAGGTAGGTTGCCAGATTGATGAGCCGGCTTGAACCAGATGCAGCGGCAGAGGATCCAAGGCAGGCCATGGCGGGATTGAAACCACTGATGTGAGCTGGCAGGAACCAAGAAACCCACAACAAACGGCCACTGTGACTGCAGCCTGGAAAACGAGCGGTTTATTTTATTTATTTGTTTCCACAATACTGCAGACACTCATTTGAGTCCAGGCAGGGAGGGCAGAAAAATACATTCACTCCAAGGAACCAAGGAATCCACGGCAAACGGCCCATGTGACTGCAGCCTGGAAAACGAACGGTTGTGAGCGCATCGTCGCTGGCGCGGTGTCATGCCCAAATGCCGAAGCCCCTTATGCGCGTTTATGTGTCATGCTGTTGGCTTCGATCATCGTCGAGGCAGGTTGCCAGATTGATGAGCCGGCTTGAACCAGATGCAGCGGCAGAGGATCCAAGGCAGGCCATGGCGGGATTGAAACCCCTGATGTGAGCTGGCAGGAACCAAGGAACCCACCGCAAACGGTCCATGTGACTGCAGCCTGGAAAACGAACGGGTGTGAGCGCATCGTCGCTGGCGCGGTGTCATGCCCAAATGGCGAAGCCCCTGATGCGCGTTTATGTGTCATGGTGTTTGCTTCGGTCATCGTCGAGGTAGGTTGCCAGATTGATGAGCCGGCTTGAACCAGATGCAGCGGCAGAGGATCCAAGGCAGGCCATGGCGGGATTGAAACCCCTGATGTGAGCTGGCAGGAACCAAGAAACCCACCGCAAACGGCCCATGTGACTGCAGCCTGGAAAACGAACGGTTGTGGGCGCATCGTCGCTGGCGCGGTGTCATGCCCAAATGGCGAAGCCCCTGATGCGCGTTTATGTGTCATGCTGTTTGCTTCGGTCATCGTCGAGGCAGGTTGCCGGACTGATGAGCCGGCTCGAACCAGATGCAGCGGCAGAGGATCCAAGGCAGGCCATGGCGGGATTGAAACCACTGATGTGAGATGGCAGGAACCAAGAAACCCACAACAAACGGCCCACTGTGACTGCAGCCTGGAAAACGAGCGGTTTATTTTATTTATTTATTTCCACAATACTGCAGACCCTCATTTGAGTCCAGGCAGGGAGGGCAGAAAAATACATTCACTCCAAGGAACCAAGGAACCCACGTCAAACGGTCCATATGACTGCAGCCTGGAAAACGAACGGTTGTGAGCGCATCGTCGCTGGCGCGGTGTCATGCCCAAATGGCAAAGCCCCTGATGCGCGTTTATGTGTCATGCTGTTTGCTTCGGTCATCGTCGAGGTAGGTTGCCAGATTGATGAGCCGGCTTTAACTAGATGCAGCGGCAGAGGATCCAAGGCAGGCCATGGCGGGATGGAAACCATTCATGCGAGCTGGCAGGAACAAAGAAACCCACCCCAAACGGCCCATGTGACTGCAGCCTGGAAAACGAACGGGTGTGAGCGCATCGCCGCTGGCACGGTGTCATGCCCAAATGGCGAAGCCCCTTATGCGCGTTTATGTGCCATGCTGTTTGCTTCGGTCATCGTCGAGGCAGGTTGCCAGATTGATGAGGCGGCTTGAGCCAGATGCAGCGGGAGAGGATACAAAACTGGCAATGGCGGGTTTGAAACACCTGATGCGAGCTGGCAGGAACCAAGAAACCCACACCAAACGGCCCATGTGACTGCAGCCTGGAAAACGAACGGGTGTGAGCGCATCGTCGCTGGCGCGGTGTCATTCCCAAATGGCGAAGCACCTGATGCGCGTTTATGTGTCATGCTGTTTGCTTCGGTCATCGTCGAGGCAGGTTGCCGGACTGATGAGCCGGCTCGAACCAGATGCAGCGGCAGAGGGTCCAAGGCAGGCCATGGCGGGATTGAAACCCCTGATGTGAGCTGGCAGGAACCGAGAAACCCACAACAAACGGCCCCTGTGACTGCAGCCTGGAAAACGAACGGTTGTGGGCGCATCGTCGCTGGCGCGGTGTCATGCCCAAATGGCGAAGCCCCTTATGCGCGTTCATGTGTCATGGTGTTTGTTTCGGTCATTGTCGAGGTAGGTTGCAAGATTGATGAGCCGGCTTGAACCAGATGCAGCGGCAGAGGATCCAAGAAGGCCACGGCGGGATTGAAACCACTGATGTGAGCTGGCAGGAACCAAGAACCCACCACAAACAGCCCCTGTGACTGCAGCCTGGAAAACGAACGGTTGTGAGCGCATCGTCGCTGGCGCGGTGTCATGCCCAAATGCTGAAGCCCCTTATGCGCGTTTATGTGTCATGCTGTTTGCTTCGATCATCGTCGAGGCAGGTTGCCAGATTGATGAGCCGGCTCGAACCAGATGCATCGGCAGAGGATCCAAGGCAGGCCATGGCGGGTTTGAAACCCCTGATGTGAGCTGGCAGGAACCAAGGAACCCACCGCAAACGGTCCATGTGACTGCAGCCTGGAAAACGAACGGGTGTGAGCGCATCGTCGCTTGCGCGGTGTCATGCCCAAATGGCGAAGCCCCTGATGCGCGTTTATGTGTCATGGTGTTCGATTCGGTTATCGTCGAGGTAGGTTGCCAGATGGATGAGCCGGCTTGAACCAGATGCAGCGGCAGAGGATCCAAGGCAGGCCATGGCGGGATTTAAACCCCTGATGTGAGCTGGCAAGAACCAAGAAACCCACAACAAACGGCCCCTGTGACTGCGCCTGGAAGCCTGGAAAACGAACGGGTGTGAGCGCATCGTCGCTGGCGCGGTGTCATGCCCAAATGGCGAAGCCCCTGATGCGCGTTTATGTGTCATGGTGTTTGATTCGGTTATCGTCGAGGTAGGTTGCCAGATGGATCAGCCGGCTTGAACGAGATGCAGCGGCAGAGGATCCAAGGCAGGCCATGGCGGGATTTAAACCCCTGATGTGAGCTGGCAAGAACCAAGAAACCCACAACAAGCGGCCCCTGTGACTGCAGCCTGGAAAACGAACGGTTGTGGGCGCATCGTCGCTGGCGCGGTGTCACGCCCAAATGGCGAAGCCCCTTACGCGCGTTTATGTGTCATGGTGTTTGTTTCGGTCATCGTCGAGGTAGGTTGCCAGATTGATGAGCCGGCTTGAACCAGATGCAGCGGCAGAGGATCCAAGAAGGCCACGGCGGGATTGAAACCACTGATGTGAGCTGGAAGGAACCAAGAAACCCACCGCAAACGGCCCCTGTGACTGCAGCCTGGAAAACGAACGGTTGTTCGCGCATCGTCGCTGGCGCGGTGTCATGCCCAAATGGCTAAGCCCCTGATGCGCGTTTATGTGTCATGCTGTTTGCTTCGGTCATCGTCGAGGCAGGTTCCCGGACTGATGAGCCGGCTCGAACCAGGTGCAGCGGCAGAGGGTCCAAGGCAGGCCATGGCGGGATTGAAACCCCTGATGTGAGCTGGAAGGAACCAAGAAACCCACAACAAACGGCCCCTGTGACAGCAGCCTGGAAAACGAACGGTTGTGGGCGCATCCTCGCTGGCGCGGTGTCATGCCCAAATGGCGAAGCCCCTTATGCGCGTTCATGTGTCATGCTGTTTGTTTCGGTCATTGTCGAGGTAGGTTGCCAGATTGATGAGCCGGCTTGAACCAGATGCAGCGGCATAGGATCCAAGAAGGCCACGGCGGTATTGAAACCACTGATGTGAGCTGGCAGGAACCAAGAAACCCACCACAAACAGCCCCTGCGACTGCAGCCTGGAAAACGAACGGTTGTGGGCGCATCGTCGCTGGCGCGGTGTCATGCCCAAATGGCTAAGCCCCTGATGCGCGTTTATGTGTCATGGTGTTTGTTTCGGTCATCGTCGAGGTAGGTTGCCAAATTAATGAGTCGGCTTGAACCAGATGGAGCGGCAGAGGACCCAAGGCAGGCCATGGCGGGATTGAAACCTTGATGTGAGCTGGCAGGAACCAAGAAACCCGCCGCAAACGGCCCATGTGACTGCAGCCTGGAAAACGAACGGTTGTGAGCGCATCGTCGCTGGCGCGGTGTCATGCCCAAATGGCGAAGCCCCTGATGCGCGTTTATGTGTCATGGTGTTTGATTCGGTTATCGTCGAGGTAGGTTGCCAGATGGATGAGCCGGCTTGAACCAGATGCAGCGGCAGAGGATCCAAGGCAGGCCATGGCAGGATTTAAACCCCTGATGTGAGCTGGCAAGATCCAAGAAACCCACAACAAGCGGCCCCTGTGACTGCAGCCTGGAAAACGAACGGTTGTGGGCGCATCGTCGCTGGCGCGGTGTCACGCCCAAATGGCGAAGCCCCTTATGCGCGTTCATGTGTCATGGTGTTTGTTTCGGTCATTGTCGAGGTAGGTTGCCAGATTGATGAGCCGGCTTGAACCAGATGCAGCGGCAGAGGATCCAAGAAGGCCACGGCGGGATTGAAACCACTGATGTGAGCTGGCAGGAACCAAGAAACCCACCACAAACAGCCCCTGTGACTGCAGCCTGGAAAACGAACGGTTGTGGGCGCATCGTCGCTGGCGCGGTGTCATGCCCAAATGGCTAAGCCCCTGATGCGCGTTTATGTGTCATGGTGTTTGTTTCGGTCATCGTCGAGGTAGGTTGCCAGATTGATGAGTCGGCTTGAACCAGATGGAGCGGCAGAGGACCCAAGGCAGGCCATGGCGGGATTGAAACCCCTGATGTGAGCTGGCAGGAACCAAGAAACCCACCGCAAACGGCCCATGTGACTGCAGCCTGGAAAACGAACGGTTGTGAGCGCATCGTCGCTGGCGCGGTGTCATGCCCAAATGCCGAAGCCCCTTATGCGTGTTTATTGTCATGCTGTTTGCTTCGATCCTTCGATCATCGTCGAGGCAGGTTGCCAGATTGATGAGCCGGCTCGAACCAGATGCATCGGCAGAGGATCCAAGGCAGGCCATGGCGGGTTTGAAACCCCTGATGTGAGCTGGCAGGAACCAAGGAACCCACCGCAAACGGTCCATGTGACTGCAGCCTGGAAAACGAACGGGTGTGAGCGCATCGTCGCTTGCGCGGTGTCATGCCCAAATGGCGAAGCCCCTGATGCGCGTTTATGTGTCATGGTGTTCGATTCGGTTATCGTCGAGGTAGGTTGCCAGATGGATGAGCCGGCTTGAACCAGATGCAGCGGCAGAGGTTCCAAGGCAGGCCATGGCGGGATTTAAACCCCTGATGTGAGCTGGCAAGAACCAAGAAACCCACAACAAACGGCCCCTGTGACTGCGGCCTGGAGCCTGGAAAACGAACGGGTGTGCGCGCATCGTCGCTGGCGCGGTGTCATGCCCAAATGGCGAAGCCCCTGATGCGCGTTTATGTGTCATGGTATTTGATTCGGTTATCGTCGAGGTAGGTTGCCAGATGGATGAGCCGGCTTGAACCAGATGCAGCGGCAGAGGATCCAAGGCAGGCCATGGCGGGATTTAAACCCCTGATGTGAGCTGGCAAGAACCAAGAAACCCACAACAAGCGGCCCCTGTGACTGCAGCCTGGAAAACGAACGGTTGTGGGCGCATCGTCGCTGGCGCGGTGTCACGCCCAAATGGCGAAGCCCCTTATGCGCGTTTATGTGTCATGGTGTTTGTTTCGGTCATCGTCGAGGTAGGTTGCCAGATTGATGAGCCGGCTTGAACCAGATGCAGCGGCAGAGGATCCAAGAAGGCCACGGCGGGATTGAAACCACTGATGTGAGCTGGAAGGAACCAAGAAACCCACACCAAACGGCCCATGTGACTGCAGCCTGGAAAACGAACGGGTGTGAGCGCATCGTCGCTGGCGCGGTGTCATGCCCAAATGGCGAAGCCCCTGATGCGCGTTTATGTGTCATGCTGTTTGCTTCGGTCATCGTCGAGGCAGGTTGCCGGACTGATGAGCCGGCTCGAACCAGATGCAGCGGCAGAGGGTCCAAGGCAGGCCATGGCGGGATTGAAACACCTGATGTGAGCTGGCAGGAACCAAGAAACCCACAACAAACGGCCCCTGTGACTGCAGCCTGGAAAACGAACGGTTGTGGGCGCATCGTCGCTGGCGCGGTGTCATGCCCAAATGGCGAAGCCCCTTATGCGCGTTCATGTGTCATGGTGTTTGTTTCGGTAATTGTCGAGGTAGGTTGCCAGATTGATGAGCCGGCTTGAACCAGATGCAGGGGCAGAGGATCCAAGAAGGCCACGGCGGGATTGAAACCACTGATGTGAGCTGTCAGGAACCAAGAAACCCACCACAAACAGCCCCTGTGACTGCAGCCTGGAAAACGAACGGTTGTGGGCGCATCGTCGCTGGCGCGGTGTCATGCCCAAATGGCTAAGCCCCTGATGCGCGTTTATGTGTCATGGTGTTTGTTTCGGTCATCGTCGAGGTAGGTTGCCAGATTGATGAGTCGGCTTGAACCAGATGGAGCGGCAGAGGACCCAAGGCAGGCCATGGCGGGATTGAAACCCCTGATGTGAGCTGGCAGGAACCAAGAAACCCACCGCAAACGGCCCATGTGACTGCAGCCTGGAAAACGAACGGTTGTGAGCGCATCGTCGCTGGCGCGGTGTCATGCCCAAATGCCGAAGCCCCTTATGCGCGTTTATGTCATGCTGTTTGCTTCGAGCCTCATCATCGTCGAGGCAGGTTGCCAGATTGATGAGCCGGCTCGAACCAGATGCAGCGGCAGAGGATCCAAGGCAGGCCATGGCGGGTTTGAAACCCCTGATGTGAGCTGGCAGGAACCAAGGAACCCACCGCAAACGGTCCATGTGACTGCAGCCTGGAAAACGAACGGGTGTGAGCGCATCGTCGCTGGCGTGGTGTCATGCCCAAATGGCGAAGCCCCTGATGCGCGTTTATGTGTCATGGTGTTTGATTCGGTCATCGTCGAGGTAGGTTGCCAGATGGATGAGCCGGCTTGAACCAGATGCAGCGGCAGAGGATCCAAGGCAGGCCATGGCGGGATTTAAACCCCTGATGTGAGCTGGCAAGAACCAAGAAACCCACAACAAACGGCCCCTGTGACTGCAGCCTGGAAAACGAACGGTTGTGGGCGCATCGTCGCTGGCGCGGTGTCATGCCCAAATGGCGAAGCCCCTGATGCGCGTTTATGTGTCATGGTGTTTGTTTCGGTCATCGTCGAGGTAGGTTGCCAGATTGATGAGCCGGCTTGAACCAGATGCAGCGGCAGAGGATCCAAGGCAGGCCATGGCGGGATTGAAACCACTGATGTGAGCTGGCAGGAACCAAGAAACCCACCGCAAACGGCCCATGTGACTGCAGCCTGGAAAACGAACGGTTGTGAGCGCATCGTCGCTGGCGCGGTGTCATGCCCAAATGGCGAAGCCCCTGATGCGCGTTTATGTGTCATGCTGTTTGCTTCGGTCATCGTCGAGGCAGGTTGCCAGATGATGAGCCGGCTCGAACCAGATGCAGCGGCAGAGGATCCAAGGCAGGCCATGGCGGGATTGAAACCCCTGATGTGAGCTGGCAAGGAACCAAGAAACCCACAACAAACGGCCCCTGTGACTGCAGCCTGGAAAACGAACGGTTGTGGGCGCATCGTCGCTGGCGCGGTGTCATGCCCAAATGGCGAAGCCCCTTATGCGCGTTTATGTGTCATGGTGTTTGTTTCGGTCATCGTCGAGGTAGGTTGCCAGATTGATGAGCCGGCTTGAACCAGATGCAGCGGCAGAGGATCCAAGAAGGCCACGGCGGGATTGAAACCACTGATGTGAGCTGGCAGGAACCAAGAAACCCACCACAAACGGCCCCTGTGACTGCAGCCTGGAAAACGAACGGTTGTGGGCGCATCGTCGCTGGCGCGGTGTCATGCCCAAATGGCGAAGCCCCTGATGCGCGTTTATGTGTCATGGTGTTTGTTTCGGTCATCGTCGAGGTAGGTTGCCAGATTGATGAGCCGGCTTGAACCAGATGCAGCGGCAGAGGATCCAAGGCAGGCCATGGCGGGATTGAAACCACTGATGTGAGCTGGCAGGAACCAAGAAACCCACCGCAAACGGCCCCTGTGACTGCAGCCTGGAAAACGAACGGTTGTGAGCGCATCGTCGCTGGCGCGGTGTCATGCCCAAATGGCGAAGCCCCTGATGCGCGTTTATGTGTCATGGTGTTTGCTTCGGTCATCGTCGAGGTAGGTTGCCAGATTGATGAGCCGGCTTGAACCAGATGCAGCGGCAGAGGATCCAAGGCAGGCCATGGCGGGATTGAAACCCCTGATGTGAGCTGGCAAGAACCAAGAAACCCACCGCAAGCGGCCCCTGTGACTGCAGCCTGGAAAACGAACGGTTGTGGGCGCATCGTCGCTGGCGCGGTGTCACGCCCAAATGGCGAAGCCCCTTATGCGCGTTTATGTGTCATGGTGTTTGCTTCGGTCATCGTCGAGGCAGGTTGCCGATGATGAGCCGGCTGAACCAGTGCAGGGCAGAGGATCAAGGCAGGCCATGGCGGGATTGAAACCCTGATGTGAGCTGCAGGAACAAGAAACCCACCCAAACGGCCCATGTGACTGCAGCCTGGAAAACGAACGGTTGTGAGCGCATCGTCGCTGGCGCGGTGTCATGCCCAAATGGCGAAGCCCCTGATGCGCGTTTATGTGTCATGGTGTTTGATTCGGTCATCGTCGAGGCAGGTTGCCAGATGGATGAGCCGGCTTGAACCAGATGCAGCGGCAGAGGATCCAAGGCAGGCCATGGCGGGATTTAAACCCCTGATGTGAGCTGGCAAGAACCAAGAAACCCACAACAAGCGGCCCCTGTGACTGCAGCCTGGAAAACGAACGGTTGTGGGCGCATCGTCGCTGGCGCGGTGTCACGCCCAAATGGCGAAGCCCCTTATGCGCGTTCATGTGTCATGGTGTTTGTTTCGGTCATTGTCGAGGTAGGTTGCAAGATTGATGAGCCGGCTTGAACCAGATGCAGCGGCAGAGGATCCAAGAAGGCCACGGCGGGATTGAAACCACTGATGTGAGCTGGCAGGAACCAAGAACCCACCACAAACAGCCCCTGTGACTGCAGCCTGGAAAACGAACGGTTGTGGGCGCATCGTCGCTGGCGCGGTATCATGCCCAAATGGCTAAGCCCCTGATGCGCGTTTATGTGTCATGGTATTTGTTTCGGTCATCGTCGAGGTAGGTTGCCAGATTGATGAGTCGGCTTGAACCAGATGGAGCGGCAGAGGACCCAAGGCAGGTCATGGCGGGATTGAAACCCCTGATGTGAGCTGGCAGGAACCAAGAAACCCACCGCAAACGGCCCATGTGACTGCAGCCTGGAAAACGAACGGTTGTGAGCGCATCGTCGCTGGCGCGGTGTCATGCCCAAATGCCGAAGCCCCTTATGCGTGTTTATGTCATGCTGTTTGCTTCGATCCTTCGATCATCGTCGAGGCAGGTTGCCAGATTGATGAGCCGGCTCGAACCAGATGCATCGGCAGAGGATCCAAGGCAGGCCATGGCGGGTTTGAAACCCCTGATGTGAGCTGGCAGGAACCAAGGAACCCACCGCAAACGGTCCATGTGACTGCAGCCTGGAAAACGAACGGGTGTGAGCGCATCGTCGCTTGCGCGGTGTCATGCCCAAATGGCGAAGCCCCTGATGCGCGTTTATGTGTCATGGTGTTCGATTCGGTTATCGTCGAGGTAGGTTGCCAGATGGATGAGCCGGCTTGAACCAGATGCAGCGGCAGAGGTTCCAAGGCAGGCCATGGCGGGATTTAAACCCCTGATGTGAGCTGGCAAGAACCAAGAAACCCACAACAAACGGCCCCTGTGACTGCGGCCTGGAAGCCTGGAAAACGAACGGGTGTGCGCGCATCGTCGCTGGCGCGGTATCATGCCCAAATGGCGAATCCCCTGATGCGCGTTTATGTGTCATGGTATTTGATTCGGTTATCGTCGAGGTAGGTTGCCAGATGGATGAGCCGGCTTGAACCAGATGCAGCGGCAGAGGATCCAAGGCAGGACATGGCGGCATTTAAACCCCTGATGTGAGCTGGCAAGAACCAAGAAACCCACAACAAGCGGCCCCTGTGACTGCAGCCTGGAAAACGAACGGTTGTGGGCGCATCGTCGCTGGCGCGGTGTCACGCCCAAATGGCGAAGCCCCTTATGCGCGTTTATGTGTCATGGTGTTTGTTTCGGTCATCGTCGAGGTAGGTTGCCAGATTGATGAGCCGGCTTGAACCAGATGCAGCGGCAGAGGATCCAAGAAGGCCACGGCGGGATTGAAACCACTGATGTGAGCTGGAAGGAACCAAGAAACCCACACCAAACGGCCCATGTGACTTCAGCCTGGAAAACGAACGGGTGTGAGCGCATCGTCAATGGCACGGTGTCATTCCCAAATGGCGAAGCACCTGATGCGCGTTTATGTGTCATGCTGTTTGCTTCGGTCATCGTCGAGGCAGGTTGCCGGACTGATGAGCCGGCTCGAACCAGATGCAGCGGCAGAGGGTCCAAGGCAGGCCATGGCGGGATTGAATCACCTGATGTGAGCTGGCAGGAACCGAGAAACCCACAACAAACGGCCCCTGTGACTGCAGCCTGGAAAACGAACGGTTGTGGGCACATCGTCGCTGGCGCGGTGTCATGCCCAAATGGCGAAGCCCCTTATGCGCGTTCATGTGTCATGGTGTTTGTTTCGGTAATTGTCGAGGTAGGTTGCAAGATTGATGAGCCGGCTTGAACCAGATGCAGGGGCAGAGGATCCAAGAAGGCCACGGCGGGATTGAAACCACTGATGTGAGCTGTCAGGAACCAAGAACCCACCACAAACAGCCCCTGTGACTGCAGCCTGGAAAACGAACGGTTGTGGGCGCATCGTCGCTGGCGCGGTATCATGCCCAAATGGCTAAGCCCCTGATGCGCGTTTATGTGTCATGGTATTTGTTTCGGTCATCGTCGAGGTAGGTTGCCAGATTGATGAGTCGGCTTGAACCAGATGGAGCGGCAGAGGACCCAAGGCAGGCCATGGCGGGATTGAAACCCCTGATGTGAGCTGGCAGGAACCAAGAAACCCACCGCAAACGGCCCATGTGACTGCAGCCTGGAAAACGAACGGTTGTGAGCGCATCGTCGCTGGCGCGGTGTCATGCCCAAATGCCGAAGCCCCTTATGCGTGTTTATGTCATGCTGTTTGCTTCGATCCTTCTATCATCGTCGAGGCAGGTTGCCAGATTGATGAGCCGGCTCGAACCAGATGCATCGGCAGAGGATCCAAGGCAGGCCATGGCGGGTTTGAAACCCCTGATGTGAGCTGGCAGGAACCAAGGAACCCACCGCAAACGGTCCATGTGACTGCAGCCTGGAAAACGAACGGGTGTGAGCGCATCGTCGTTTGCGTGGTGTCATGCCCAAATGGCGAAGCCCCTGATGCGCGTTTATGTGTCATGGTGTTCGATTCGGTTATCGTCGAGGTAGGTTGCCAGATGGATGAGCCGGCTTGAACCAGATGCAGCGGCAGAGGATCCAAGGCAGGCCATGGCGGGATTTAAACCCCTGATGTGAGCTGGCAAGAACCAAGAAACCCACAACAAACGGCCCCTGTGACTGCGGCCTGGAAGCCTGGAAAACGAACGGGTGTGCGCGCATCGTCGCTGGCGCGGTATCATGCCCAAATGGCGAATCCCCTGATGCGCGTTTATGTGTCATGGTGTTTGATTCGGTTATCGTCGAGGTAGGTTGCCAGATGGATGAGCCGGCTTGAACCAGATGCAGCGGCAGAGGATCCAAGGCAGGACATGGCGGCATTTAAACCCCTGATGTGAGCTGGCAAGAACCAAGAAACCCACAACAAGCGGCCCGTGTGACTGCAGCCTGGAAAACGAACGGTTGTGGGCGCATCGTCGCTGGCGCGGTGTCATGCCCCAATGGCTAAGCCCCTGATGCGCGTTTATGTGTCATGCTGTTTGCTTCGGTCATCGTCGAGGCAGGTTGCCGGACTGATGAGCCGGCTCGAACCAGGTGCAGCGGCAGAGGGTCCAAGGCAGGCCATGGCGGGATTGAAACCCCTGATGTGAGCTGGAAGGAACCAAGAAACCCACAACAAACGGCCCATGTGACTGCAGCCTGGAAAACGAACGGTAGTGAGCGCATCGTCGCTGGCGCGGTGTCATTCCCAAATGGCGAAGCCCCTGTTGCGCGTTTATGTGTCCTGGTGTTTGTTTCGGTCATCGTCGAGGTAGGTTGCCAGATTGATGAGCCGGCTTGAACCAGATGCAGCGGCAGAGGATCCAAGAAGGCCACGCCGGGATTGAAACCACTGATGTGAGCTGGAAGGAACCAAGAAACCCACCGCAAACGGCCCCTGTGACTGCAGCCTGGAAAACGAACGATTGTGGGCGCATCGTCGCTGGCGCGGTGTCATGCCCAAATGGCTAAGCCCCTGATGCGCGTTTATGTGTCATGCTGTTTGCTTCGGTCATCGTCCAGGCAGGTTGCCGGACTGATGAGCCGGCTCGAACCAGGTGCAGCGGCAGAGGGCCCAAGGCAGGCCATGGCGGGATTGGAACCCCTGATGCGAGCTAGCAGGAACCAAGAAACCCACAACAAACGGCCCCTGTGACTGCAGCCTGGAAAACGAACGGTTGTGGGCGCATCCTCGCTGGTGCGGTGTCATGCCCAAATGGCGAAGCCCCTTATGCGCGTTCATGTGTCATGGTGTTTGTTTCGGTCATTGTCGAGGTAGGTTGCCAAATTGATGAGCCGGCTTGAACCAGATGCAGCGGCAGAGGATCCAAGAAGGCCACGGCGGTTTTGAAACCACTGATGTGCGCTGGCAGGAACCAAGAAACCCACCACAAACAGCCCCTGTGACTGCAGCCTGGAAAACGAACGGTTGTGGGCGCATCGTCGCTGGCGCGGTGTCATGCCCAAATGGCTAAGCCCCTGATGCGCGTTTATGTGTCATGGTGTTTGTTTTGGTCATTGTCGAGGTAGGTTGCCAAATTAATGAGTCGGCTTGAACCAGATGGAGCGGCAGAGGACCCAAGGCAGGCCATGGCGGGATTGAAACCCCTGATGTGAGCTGGCAGGAACCAAGAAACCCGCCGCAAACGGCCCATGTGACTGCAGCCTGGAAAACGAACGGTTGTGAGCGCATCGACGCTGGCGCGGTGTCATGCCCAAATGCCGAAGCCCCTTATGCGCGTTTATGTGTCATGCTGTTGGCTTCGATCATCGTCGAGGCAGGTTGCCAGATTGATGAGCCGGCTTTAACTAGATGCAGCGGCAGAGGATCCAAGGCAGGCTATGGCGGGACTTAAACCTCTGATGTGAGCTGGCAGGAACCAAGGAACCCACCGCAAACGGTCCATGTGACTGCAGCCTGGAAAACGAACGGTTGTGAGCGCATCGTCGCTGGCGCGGTGTCATGCCCAAATGGCGAAGCCCCTTATGCGCGTTTATGTGTCATGCTGTTTGATTCGGTCATCGTCGAGGCAGGTTGCCAGATTGATGAGCCGGCTTTAACTAGATGCAGCGGCAGAGGATCCAAGGCAGGCTATGGCGGGACTTAAACCTCTGATGTGAGCTGGCAGGAACCAAGAAACCCACCGCAAACGGCCCATGTGACTGCAGCGTGGAAAACGAACGGGTGTGAGCGCATCGTCGCTAGCGCGGTGTCATGCCCAAATGGCGAAGCCCCTGATGCGCGTTTATGTGTCATGGTGTTTGCTTCGGTCATCGTCGAGGTAGGTTGCCAGATTGATGAGCCGGCTTTAACTAGATGCAGCGGCAGAGGATCCAAGGCAGGCTATGGCGGGACTTAAACCTCTGATGTGAGCTGGCAGGAACCAAGAAACCCACCGCAAACGGCCCATGTGACTGCAGCCTCGAAAACGAACGGTTGTGGGCGCATCATCGCTGGCGCGGTGTCATGCCCAAATGGCTAAGCCCCTGATGCGCGTTTATGTGTCATACTGTTTGCTTCGGTCATCGTCGAGGCAGGTTGCCGGACTGATGAGCCGGCTCGAACCAGATGCAGCGGCAGAGGATGCAAGGCAGGCCATGGCGGGATTGAAACCACTGATGTGAGATGGCAGGAACCAAGAAACCCACAACAAACGGCCAGTGTGACTGCAGCCTGGAAAACGAGCGGTTTATTTTATTTATTTGTTTCCACAATACTGCAGACACTCATTTGAGTCCAGGCAGGGAGGGCAGAAAAATACATTCACTCCAAGGAACCAAGGAACCCACGGCAAACGGCCCATGTGACTGCAGCCTGGAAAACGAACGGTTGTGAGCGCATCGACGCTGGCGCGGTGTCATGCCCAAATGCCGAAGCCCCTTATGCGCGTTTATGTGTCATGCTGTTGGCTTCGATCATCGTCGAGGCAGGTTGCCAGATTGATGAGCCGGCTTTAACTAGATGCAGCGGCAGAGGATCCAAGGCAGGCTATGGCGGGACTTAAACCTCTGATGTGAGCTGGCAGGAACCAAGGAACCCACCGCAAACGGTCCATGTGACTGCAGCCTGGAAAACGAACGGTTGTGAGCGCATCGTCGCTGGCGCGGTGTCATGCCCAAATGGTGAAGCCCCTTATGCGCGTTTATGTGTCATGCTGTTTGCTTCGGTCATCGTCGAGGCAGGTTGCCAGATTGATGAGCCGGCTTTAACTAGATGCAGCGGCAGAGGATCCAAGGCAGGCTATGGCGGGACTTGAAACCTCTGATGTGAGCTGGCAGGAACCAAGAAACCCACCGCAAACGGCCCATGTGACTGCAGCGTGGAAAACGAACGGGTGTGAGCGCATCGTCGCTGGCGCGGTGTCATGCCCAAATGGCGAAGCCCCTGATGCGCGTTTATGTGTCATGGTGTTTGCTTCGGTCATCGTCGAGGTAGGTTGCCAGATTGATGAGCCGGCTTTAACTAGATGCAGCGGCAGAGGATCCAAGGCAGGCTATGGCGGGACTTAAACCTCTGATGTGAGCTGGCAGAGAACCAAGAAACCCACCGCAAACGGCCCATGTGACTGCAGCCTCGAAAACGAACGGTTGTGGGCGCATCGTCGCTGGCGCGGTGTCATGCCCAAATGGCTAAGCCCCTGATGCGCGTTTATGTGTCATGCTGTTTGCTTCGGTCATCGTCGAGGCAGGTTGCCGGACTGATGAGCCGGCTCGAACCAGATGCAGCGGCAGAGGATGCAAGGCAGGCCATGGCGGGATTGAAACCACTGATGTGAGATGGCAGGAACCAAGAAACCCACAAGAAACGGCCACTGTGACTGCAGCCTGGAAAACGAGCGGTTTATTTTATTTATTTATTTCCACAATACTGCAGACACTCATTTGAGTCCAGGCAGGGAGCGCAGAAAAATACATTCACTCCAAGGAACCAAGGAATCCACGGCAAACGGCCCATGTGACTGCAGCCTGGAAAACGAACGGTTGTGAGCGCATCGACGCTGGCGCGGTGTCATGCCCAAATGCCGAAGCCCCTTATGCGCGTTTATGTGTCATGCTGTTGGCTTCGATCATCGTCGAGGCAGGTTGCCAGATTGATGAGCCGGCTTTAACTAGATGCAGCGGCAGAGGATCCAAGGCAGGCTATGGCGGGACTTGAAACCTCTGATGTGAGCTGGCAGGAACCAAGGAACCCACCGCAAACGGTCCATGTGACTGCAGCCTGGAAAACGAACGGTTGTGAGCGCATCGTCGCTGGCGCGGTGTCATGCCCAAATGGTGAAGCCCCTTATGCGCGTTTATGTGTCATGCTGTTTGCTTCGGTCATCGTCGAGGCAGGTTGCCAGATTGATGAGCCGGCTTTAACTAGATGCAGCGGCAGAGGATCCAAGGCAGGCTATGGCGGGACTTAAACCTCTGATGTGAGCTGGCAGGAACCAAGAAACCCACCGCAAACGGCCCATGTGACTGCAGCGTGGAAAACGAACGGGTGTGAGCGCATCGTCGCTAGCGCGGTGTCATGCCCAAATGGCGAAGCCCCTGATGCGCGTTTATGTGTCATGGTGTTTGCTTCGGTCATCGTCGAGGTAGGTTGCCAGATTGATGAGCCGGCTTTAACTAGATGCAGCGGCAGAGGATGCAAGGCAGGCTATGGCGGGACTTAAACCTCTGATGTGAGCTGGCAGGAACCAAGAAACCCACCGCAAACGGCCCATGTGACTGCAGCCTCGAAAACGAACGGTTGTGGGCGCATCATCGCTGGCGCGGTGTCACGCCCAAATGGCTAAGCCCCTGATGCGCGTTTATGTGTCATACTGTTTGCTTCGGTCATCGTCGAGGCAGGTTGCCGGACTGATGAGCCGGCTCGAACCAGATGCAGCGGCAGAGGATGCAAGGCAGGCCATGGCGGGATTGAAACCACTGATGTGAGATGGCAGGAACCAAGAAACCCACAACAAACGGCCACTGTGACTGCAGCCTGGAAAACGAGCGGTTTATTTTATTTATTTATTTCCACAATACTGCAGACACTCATTTGAGTCCAGGCAGGGAGGGCAGAAAAATACATTCACTCCAAGGAACCAAGGAACCCACGGCAAACGGCCCATATGACTGCAGCCTGGAAAACGAACGGTTGTGAGCGTATCGTCGCTGGCGCGGTGTCATGCCCAAATGGCGAAGCCCCTGATGCGCGTTTATATGCCATGCTGTTTGCTTCGGTCATCGTCGAGGTAGGTTGCCAGATTGATGGGCCGGCTTTAACTAGATGCAGCGGCAGAGGATCCAAGGCAGGCCATGGCGGGATTGAAACCACTGATGTGAGCTGGCAGGAACCAAAAAACCTACCGCAAACGGCCCATGTGAGTGCAGCATGGAAAACGAACGGATGTGAGCGCATCGTCGCTGGCGCGCTTTCATGCCGAAGTCGCGAAGCCCCTGATGCGCGTTTATATGCCATGCTGTTTGCTTCGGTCATCGTCGAGGTAGATTGCCAGATTGATGAGCCGGCTCGAATCAGCTGCAGCGGCACAGGATCTAAGGCAGGCCATGGCGGGATTGAAACCCCTGATGCGAGCTAGCAGGAACCAAGAAACCCACCGCAAACGGCCCAAGTGACTGCAGCCTCGAAAACGAACGGTTGTGGGCGCATCATCGCTGGCGCGGTGTCATGCCCAAATGGCTAAGCCCCTGATGCGCGTTTATGTGTCGTGCTGTTTGCTTCGGTCATCGTCGAGGCAGGTTGCCGGACTGATGAGCCGGCTCGAACCAGATGCAGCGGCAGAGGATCTAAGGCAGGCCGTGGCGGGATATAAACCCCTGATGCGAGCTAGCAGGAACAAAGAAACCCACACCAAACGGCCCATTTGACTGCAGCCTGGAAAACGAACAGTTTATTTTATTTATTTATTTCCACAATACTGCAGACCCTCATTTGAGTCCAGGCAGGGAGGGCAGAAAAATACATTCACTCCAAGGAACCAAGGAACCCACGTCAAACGGTCCATATGACTGCAGCCTGGAAAACGTACGGTTGTGAGCGCATCGTCGCTGGCGCGGTGTCATGCCCAAATGGCAAAGCCCCTGATGCCCGTTTATGTGTCATGCTGCTTGCTTCGGTCATCGTCGAGGTAGGTTGCCAGATTGATGAGCCGGCTTTAACTAGATGCAGCGGCAGAGGATCCAAGGCAGGCCATGTCGGGATGGAATCCATTCATGCGAGCTGCCAGGAACAAAGAAACCCACCCCAAACGGCCCATGTGACTGCAGCCTGGAAAATGAACGGGTGTGAGCGAATCGCCGCTGGCACGGTGTCATGCCCAAATGGCGAAGCCCCTTATGCGCGTTTATATGCCATGCTGTTTGCTTCGGTCATCGTCGAGGCAGGTTGCCAGATTGATGAGGCGGCTTGAGCCAGATGCAGCGGGAGAGGATCCAAAACTGGCAATGGCGGGTTTGAAACCCCTGATGCGAGCTGGCAAGAACAAAGAAACCCACACCAAACGGCCCATGTGACTGCAGCCTGGAAAACGAACGGGTGTGAGCGCATCGTCGCTGGCGCGGTGTCATTCCCAAATGGCGAAGCACCTGATGAGCGTTTATGTGTCATGCTGTTTGCTTCGGTCATCGCCGAGGCAGGTTGCCGGACTGATGAGCCGGCTCGAACCAGATGCAGCGGCAGAGGGTCCAAGGCAGGCCATGGCGGGATTGAAACCCCTGATGTGAGCTGGCAGGAACCGAGAAACCCACAACAAACGGCCCCTGTGACTGCAGCCTGGAAAACGAACGGTTGTGGGCGCATCGTCGCTGGCGCGGTGTCATGCCCAAATGGCGAAGCCCCTTATGCGCGTTCATGTGTCATGGTGTTTGTTTCGGTCATTGTCGAGGTAGGTTGCAAGATTGATGAGCCGGCTTGAACCAGATGCAGCGGCAGAGGATCCAAGAAGGCCACGGCGGGATTGAAACCACTGATGTGAGCTGGCAGGAACCAAGAACCGACCACAAACAGCCCCTGTGACTGCAGCCTGGAAAACGAACGGTTGTGGGCGCATCGTCGCTGGCGCGGTGTCATGCCCAAATGGCTAAGCCCCTGATGCGCGTTTATGTGTCATGGTGTTTGTTTCGGTCATCGTCGAGGTAGGTTGCCAGATTGATGAGTCGGCTTGAACCAGATGGAGCGGCAGAGGACCCAAGGCAGGTTATGGCGGGATTGAAACCCCTGATGTGAGCTGGCAGGAACCAAGAAACCCACCGTAAACGGCCCATGTGACTGCAGCCTGGAAAACGAACGATTGTGAGCGCATCGTCGCTGGCGCGGTGTCATGCCCAAATGCTGAAGCCCCTTATGCGCGTTTATGTGTCATGCTGTTTGCTTCGATCATCGTCGAGGCAGGTTGCCAGATTGATGAGCCGGCTCGAAGCAGATGCATCGGCAGAGGATCCAAGGCAGGACATGGCGGGTTTGAAACCCCTGATGTGAGCTGGCAGGAACCAAGGAACCCACCGCAAACGGTCCATGTGACTGCAGCCTGGAAAACGAACGGGTGTGAGCGCATCGTCGCTTGCGCGGTGTCATGCCCAAATGGCGAAGCCCCTGATGCGCGTTTGTGTGTCATGGTGTTCGATTCGGTTATCGTCGAGGTAGGTTGCCAGATGGATGAGCCGGCTTGAACCAGATGCAGCTGCAGAGGATCCAAGGCAGGCCATGGCGGGATTTAAACTCCTGATGTGAGCTGGCAAGAACCAAGAAACCCACAACAAACGGCCCCTGTGACTGCGCCTGGAAGCCTGGAAAACGAACGGGTGTGAGCGCATCGTCGCTGGCGCGGTGTCATGCCCAAATGGCGAAGCCCCTGATGCGCGTTTATGTGTCATGGTGTTTGAT
Source organism: Amblyomma americanum (assembly GCA_030143305.2). Classification (NCBI taxonomy): domain Eukaryota; kingdom Metazoa; phylum Arthropoda; class Arachnida; order Ixodida; family Ixodidae; genus Amblyomma; species Amblyomma americanum. The sequence goes on along the minus strand of JARKHS020002617.1, from coordinate 16,226 downwards.
TCGGTTATCGTCGAGGTAGGTTGCCAGATGGATGAGCCGGCTTGAACGAGATGCAGCGGCAGAGGATCCAAGGCAGGCCATGGCGGGATTTAAACCCCTGATGCGAGCTAGCAGGAACCAAGAAACCCACAACAAACGGCCCCTGTGACTGCAGCCTGGAAAACGAACGGTTGTGGGCGCATCCTCGCTGGTGCGGTGTCATGCCCAAATGGCGAAGCCCCTTATGCGCGTTCATGTGTCATGGTGTTTGTTTCGGTCATTGTCGAGGTAGGTTGCCAGATTGATGAGCCGGCTTGAACCAGATGCAGCGGCAGAGGATCCAAGAAGGCCACGGCGGTTTTGAAACCACTGATGTGCGCTGGCAGGAACCAAGAAACCCACCACAAACAGCCCCTGTGACTGCAGCCTGGAAAACGAACGGTTGTGGGCGCATCGTCGCTGGCGCTGTGTCATGCCCAAATGGCTAAGCCCCTGATGCGCGTTTATGTGTCATGGTGTTTGTTTTGGTCATTGTCGAGGTAGGTTGCCAAATTAATGAGTCGGCTTGAACCAGATGGAGCGGCAGAGGACCCAAGGCAGGCCATGGCGGGATTGAAACCCCTGATGTGAGCTGGCAGGAACCAAGAAACCCGCCGCAAACGGCCCATGTGACTGCAGCCTGGAAAACGAACGGTTGTGAGCGCATCGACGCTGGCGCGGTGTCATGCCCAAATGCCGAAGCCCCTTATGCGCGTTTATGTGTCATGCTGTTGGCTTCGATCATCGTCGAGGCAGGTTGCCAGATTGATGAGCCGGCTTTAACTAGATGCAGCGGCAGAGGATCCAAGGCAGGCTATGGCGGGACTTAAACCTCTGATGTGAGCTGGCAGGAACCAAGGAACCCACCGCAAACGGTCCATGTGACTGCAGCCTGGAAAACGAACGGTTGTGAGCGCATCGTCGCTGGCGCGGTGTCATGCCCAAATGGCGAAGCCCCTTATGCGCGTTTATGTGTCATGCTGTTTGCTTCGGTCATCGTCGAGGCAGGTTGCCAGATTGATGAGCCGGCTTTAACTAGATGCAGCGGCAGAGGATCCAAGGCAGGCTATGGCGGGACTTAAACCTCTGATGTGAGCTGGCAGGAACCAAGAAACCCACCGCAAACGGCCCATGTGACTGCAGCGTGGAAAACGAACGGGTGTGAGCGCATCGTCGCTAGCGCGGTGTCATGCCCAAATGGCGAAGCCCCTGATGCGCGTTTATGTGTCATGGTGTTTGCTTCGGTCATCGTCGAGGTAGGTTGCCAGATTGATGAGCCGGCTTTAACTAGATGCAGCGGCAGAGGATCCAAGGCAGGCTATGGCGGGACTTAAACCTCTGATGTGAGCTGGCAGGAACCAAGAAACCCACCGCAAACGGCCCATGTGACTGCAGCCTCGAAAACGAACGGTTGTGGGCGCATCATCGCTGGCGCGGTGTCATGCCCAAATGGCTAAGCCCCTGATGCGCGTTTATGTGTCATACTGTTTGCTTCGGTCATCGTCGAGGCAGGTTGCCGGACTGATGAGCCGGCTCGAACCAGATGCAGCGGCAGAGGATGCAAGGCAGGCCATGGCGGGATTGAAACCACTGATGTGAGATGGCAGGAACCAAGAAACCCACAACAAACGGCCAGTGTGACTGCAGCCTGGAAAACGAGCGGTTTATTTTATTTATTTGTTTCCACAATACTGCAGACACTCATTTGAGTCCAGGCAGGGAGGGCAGAAAAATACATTCACTCCAAGGAACCAAGGAACCCACGGCAAACGGCCCATGTGACTGCAGCCTGGAAAACGAACGGTTGTGAGCGCATCGACGCTGGCGCGGTGTCATGCCCAAATGCCGAAGCCCCTTATGCGCGTTTATGTGTCATGCTGTTGGCTTCGATCATCGTCGAGGCAGGTTGCCAGATTGATGAGCCGGCTTTAACTAGATGAAGCGGCAGAGGATCCAAGGCAGGCTATGGCGGGACTTAAACCTCTGATGTGAGCTGGCAGGAACCAAGGAACCCACCGCAAACGGTCCATGTGACTGCAGCCTGGAAAACGAACGGTTGTGAGCGCATCGTCGCTGGCGCGGTGTCATGCCCAAATGGTGAAGCCCCTTATGCGCGTTTATGTGTCACGCTGTTTGCTTCGGTCATCGTCGAGGCAGGTAGCCAGATTGATGAGCCGGCTTTAACTAGATGCAGCGGCAGAGGATCCAAGGCAGGCTATGGCGGGACTTAAACCTCTGATGTGAGCTGGCAGGAACCAAGAAACCCACCGCAAACGGCCCATGTGACTGCAGCGTGGAAAACGAACGGGTGTGAGCGCATCGTCGCTATCGCGGTGTCATGCCCAAATGGCGAAGCCCCTGATGCGCGTTTATGTGTCATGGTGTTTGCTTCGGTCATCGTCGAGGTAGGTTGCCAGATTGATGAGCCGGCTTTAACTAGATGCAGCGGCAGAGGATCCAAGGCAGGCTATGGCGGGACTTAAACCTCTGATGTGAGCTGGCAGGAACCAAGAAACCCACCGCAAACGGCCCATGTGACTGCAGCCTCGAAAACGAACGGTTGTGGGCGCATCATCGCTGCCGCGGTGTCATGCCCAAATGGCTAAGCCCCTGATGCGCGTTTATGTGTCATACTGTTTGCTTCGGTCATCGTCGAGGCAGGTTGCCGGACTGATGAGCCGGCTCGAACCATATGCAGCGGCAGAGGATGCAAGGCAGGCCATGGCGGGATTGAAACCACTGATGTGAGATGGCAGGAACCAAGAAACCCACAAGAAACGGCCACTGTGACTGCAGCCTGGAAAACGAGCGGTTTATTTTATTTATTTATTTCCACAATACTGCAGACACTCATTTGAGTCCAGGCAGGGAGGGCAGAAAAATACATTCACTCCAAGGAACCAAGGAATCCACGGCAAACGGCCCATGTGACTGCAGCCTGGAAAACGAACGGTTGTGAGCGCATCGACGCTGGCGCGGTGTCATGCCCAAATGCCGAAGCCCCTTATGCGCGTTTATGTGTCATGCTGTTGGCTTCGATCATCGTCGAGGCAGGTTGCCAGATTGATGAGCCGGCTTTAACTAGATGCAGCGGCAGAGGATCCAAGGCAGGCTATGGCGGGACTTAAACCTCTGATGTGAGCTGGCAGGAACCAAGGAACCCACCGCAAACGGTCCATGTGACTGCAGCCTGGAAAACGAACGGTTGTGAGCGCATCGTCGCTGGCGCGGTGTCATGCCCAAATGGTGAAGCCCCTTATGCGCGTTTATGTGTCATGCTGTTTGCTTCGGTCATCGTCGAGGCAGGTTGCCAGATTGATGAGCCGGCTTTAACTAGATGCAGCGGCAGAGGATCCAAGGCAGGCTATGGCGGGACTTAAACCTCTGATGTGAGCTGGCAGGAACCAAGAAACCCACCGCAAACGGCCCATGTGACTGCAGCGTGGAAAACGAACGGGTGTGAGCGCATCGTCGCTAGCGCGGTGTCATGCCCAAATGGCGAAGCCCCTGATGCGCGTTTATGTGTCATGGTGTTTGCTTCGGTCATCGTCGAGGTAGGTTGCCAGATTGATGAGCCGGCTTTAACTAGATGCAGCGGCAGAGGATGCAAGGCAGGCTATGGCGGGACTTAAACCTCTGATGTGAGCTGGCAGGAACCAAGAAACCCACCGCAAACGGCCCATGTGACTGCAGCCTCGAAAACGAACGGTTGTGGGCGCATCATCGCTGGCGCGGTGTCACGCCCAAATGGCTAAGCCCCTGATGCGCGTTTATGTGTCATACTGTTTGCTTCGGTCATCGTCGAGGCAGGTTGCCGGACTGATGAGCCGGCTCGAACCAGATGCAGCGGCAGAGGATGCAAGGCAGGCCATGGCGGGATTGAAACCACTGATGTGAGATGGCAGGAACCAAGAAACCCACAACAAACGGCCACTGTGACTGCAGCCTGGAAAACGAGCGGTTTATTTTATTTATTTATTTCCACAATACTGCAGACACTCATTTGAGTCCAGGCAGGGAGGGCAGAAAAATACATTCACTCCAAGGAACCAAGGAACCCACGGCAAACGGCCCATATGACTGCAGCCTGGAAAACGAACGGTTGTGAGCGTATCGTCGCTGGCGCGGTGTCATGCCCAAATGGCGAAGCCCCTGATGCGCGTTTATATGCCATGCTGTTTGCTTCGGTCATCGTCGAGGTAGGTTGCCAGATTGATGGGCCGGCTTTAACTAGATGCAGCGGCAGAGGATCCAAGGCAGGCCATGGCGGGATTGAAACCACTGATGTGAGCTGGCAGGAACCAAAAAACCTACCGCAAACGGCCCATGTGAGTGCAGCATGGAAAACGAACGGATGTGAGCGCATCGTCGCTGGCGCGGTGTCATGCCGAAGTGGCGAAGCCCCTGATGCGCGTTTATGTGCCATGCTGTTTGCTTCGGTCATCGTCGAGGTAGGTTGCCAGATTGATGAGCCGGCTCGAACCAGATGCAGCGGCAGAGGATCTAAGGCAGGCCATGGCGGGATTGAAACCCCTGATGCGAGCTGGCAGGAACCAAGAAACCCACCGCAAACGGCCCATGTGACTGCAGCCTCGAAAACGAACGGTTGTGGGCGCATCATCGCTGGCGCGGTGTCATGCCCAAATGGCTAAGCCCCTGATGCGCGTTTATGTGTCATGCTGTTTGCTTCGGTCATCGTCGAGGCAGGTTGCCGGACTGATGAGCCGGCTCGAACCAGATGCAGCGGCAGAGGATCTAAGGCAGGCCATGGCGGGATATAAACCCCTGATGCGAGCTAGCAGGAACAAAGAAACCCACACCAAACGGCCCATTTGACTGCAGCCTGGAAAACGAACAGTTTATTTTATTTATTTATTTCCACAATACTGCAGACCCTCATTTGAGTCCAGGCAGGGAGGGCAGAAAAATACATTCACTCCAAGGAACCAAGGAACCCACGTCAAACGGTCCATATGACTGCAGCCTGGAAAACGTACGGTTGTGAGCGCATCGTCGCTGGCGCGGTGTCATGCCCAAATGGCAAAGCCCCTGATGCCCGTTTATGTGTCATGCTGCTTGCTTCGGTCATCGTCGAGGTAGGTTGCCAGATTGATGAGCCGGCTTTAACTAGATGCAGCGGCAGAGGATCCAAGGCAGGCCATGTCGGGATGGAATCCATTCATGCGAGCTGGCAGGAACCAAGAAACCCACCCCAAACGGCCCATGTGACTGCAGCCTGGAAAATGAACGGGTGTGAGCGAATCGCCGCTGGCACGGTGTCATGCCCAAATGGTGAAGCCCCTTATGCGCGTTTATATGCCATGCTGTTTGCTTCGGTCATCGTCGAGGCAGGTTGCCAGATTGATGAGGCGGCTTGAGCCAGATGCAGCGGGAGAGGATCCAAAACAGGCAATGGCGGGTTTGAAACCCCTGATGCGAGCTGGCAGGAACCAAGAAACCCACAACAAACGGCCCCTGTGACTGCAGCCTGGAAAACGAACGGTTGTGGGCGCATCGCTCGCTGGCGCGGTGTCATACCCAAATGGCGAAGCCCCTTATGCGCGTTTATGTGTCATGGTGTTTGTTTCGGTCATCGTCGAGGTAGGTTGCAAGATTGATGAGCCGGCTTGAACCAGATGCAGCGGCAGAGGATCCAAGGCAGGCCATGGCGGGATTGAAACCCCTGATGTGAGCTGGCAGGAACCAAGAAACCCACCACAAACGGCCCCTGTGACTGCAGCCTGGAAAACGAACGGTTGTGGGCGCATCGTCGCTGGCGCGGTGTCATGCCCAAATGGCGAAGCCCCTGATGCGCGTTTATGTGTCATGGTGTTTGATTCGGTTATCGTCGAGGTAGGTTGCCAGATGGATGAGCCGGCTTGAACCAGATGCAGCGGCAGAGGATCCAAGGCAGGCCATGGCGGGATTTAAACCCCTGATGTGAGCTGGCAAGAACCAAGAAACCCACAACAAACGGCCCCTGTGACTGCAGCCTGGAAAACGAACGGTTGTGAGCGCATCGTCGCTGGCGCGGTGTCATGCCCAAATGGCGAAGCCCCTGATGCGCGTTTATGTGTCATGGTGTTTGATTCGGTTATCGTCGAGGTAGGTTGCCAGATGGATGAGCCGGCTTGAACCAGATGCAGCGGCAGAGGATCCAAGGCAGGCCATGGCGGGATTTAAACCCCTGATGTGAGCTGGCAAGAACCAAGAAACCCACAACAAGCGGCCCCTGTGACTGCAGCCTGGAAAACGAACGGTTGTGGGCGCATCGTCGCTGGCGCGGTGTCACGCCCAAATGGCGAAGCCCCTTATGCGCGTTTATGTGTCATGGTGTTTGTTTCGGTCATCGTCGAGGTAGGTTGCCAGATTGATGAGCCGGCTTGAACCAGATGCAGCGGCAGAGGATCCAAGAAGGCCACGGCGGGATTGAAACCACTGATGTGAGCTGGAAGGAACCAAGAAACCCACCGCAAACGGCCCCTGTGACTGCAGCCTGGAAAACGAACGGTTGTGGGCGCATCGTCGCTGGCGCGGTGTCATGCCCAAATGGCGAAGCCCCTTATGCGCGTTCATGTGTCATGCTGTTTGTTTCGGTCATTGTCGAGGTAGGTTGCCAGATTGATGAGCCGGCTTGAACCAGATGCAGCGGCATAGGATCCAAGAAGGCCACGGCGGTATTGAAACCACTGATGTGAGCTGGCAGGAACCAAGAAACCCACCACAAACAGCCCCTGCGACTGCAGCCTGGAAAACGAACGGTTGTGGGCGCATCGTCGCTGGCGCGGTGTCATGCCCAAATGGCTAAGCCCCTGATGCGCGTTTATGTGTCATGGTGTTTGTTTCGGTCATCGTCGAGGTAGGTTGCCAAATTAATGAGTCGGCTTGAACCAGATGGAGCGGCAGAGGACCCAAGGCAGGCCATGGCGGGATTGAAACCTTGATGTGAGCTGGCAGGAACCAAGAAACCCGCCGCAAACGGCCCATGTGACTGCAGCCTGGAAAACGAACGGTTGTGAGCGCATCGTCGCTGGCGCGGTGTCATGCCCAAATGGCGAAGCCCCTGATGCGCGTTTATGTGTCATGGTGTTTGATTCGGTTATCGTCGAGGTAGGTTGCCAGATGGATGAGCCGGCTTGAACCAGATGCAGCGGCAGAGGATCCAAGGCAGGCCATGGCAGGATTTAAACCCCTGATGTGAGCTGGCAAGAACCAAGAAACCCACAACAAGCGGCCCCTGTGACTGCAGCCTGGAAAACGAACGGTTGTGGGCGCATCGTCGCTGGCGCGGTGTCACGCCCAAATGGCGAAGCCCCTTATGCGCGTTTATGTGTCATGGTGTTTGTTTCGGTCATCGTCGAGGTAGGTTGCCAGATTGATGAGCCGGCTTGAACCAGATGCAGCGGCAGAGGATCCAAGAAGGCCACGGCGGGATTGAAACCACTGATGTGAGCTGGAAGGAACCAAGAAACCCACACCAAACGGCCCATGTGACTTCAGCCTGGAAAACGAACGGGTGTGAGCGCATCGTCAATGGCGCGGTGTCATTCCCAAATGGCGAAGCACCTGATGCGCGTTTATGTGTCATGCTGTTTGCTTCGGTCATCGTCGAGGCAGGTTGCCGGACTGATGAGCCGGCTCGAACCAGATGCAGCGGCAGAGGGTCCAAGGCAGGCCATGGCGGGATTGAAACACCTGATGTGAGCTGGCAGGAACCAAGAAACCCACAACAAACGGCCCCTGTGACTGCAGCCTGGAAAACGAACGGTTGTGGGCGCATCGTCGCTGGCGCGGTGTCATGCCCAAATGGCGAAGCCCCTTATGCGCGTTCATGTGTCATGGTGTTTGTTTCGGTCATTGTCGAGGTAGGTTGCCAGATTGATGAGCCGGCTTGAACCAGATGCAGCGGCAGAGGATCCAAGAAGGCCACGGCGGGATTGAAACCACTGATGTGAGCTGGCAGGAACCAAGAAACCCACCACAAACAGCCCCTGTGACTGCAGCCTGGAAAACGAACGGTTGTGGGCGCATCGTCGCTGGCGCGGTGTCATGCCCAAATGGCTAAGCCCCTGATGCGCGTTTATGTGTCATGGTGTTTGTTTCGGTCATCGTCGAGGTAGGTTGCCAGATTGATGAGTCGGCTTGAACCAGATGGAGCGGCAGAGGACCCAAGGCAGGCCATGGCGGGATTGAAACCCCTGATGTGAGCTGGCAGGAACCAAGAAACCCACCGCAAACGGCCCATGTGACTGCAGCCTGGAAAACGAACGGTTGTGAGCGCATCGTCGCTGGCGCGGTGTCATGCCCAAATGCCGAAGCCCCTTATGCGTGTTTATGTGTCATGCTGTTTGTTCGACTTCGATCATCGTCGAGGCAGGTTGCCAGATTGATGAGCCGGCTCGAACCAGATGCATCGGCAGAGGATCCAAGGCAGGCCATGGCGGGTTTGAAACCCCTGATGTGAGCTGGCAGGAACCAAGGAACCCACCGCAAACGGTCCATGTGACTGCAGCCTGGAAAACGAACGGGTGTGAGCGCATCGTCGCTTGCGCGGTGTCATGCCCAAATGGCGAAGCCCCTGATGCGCGTTTATGTGTCATGGTGTTTGATTCGGTTATCGTCGAGGTAGGTTGCCAGATGGATGAGCCGGCTTGAACCAGATGCAGCGGCAGAGGATCCAAGGCAGGCCATGGCGGGATTTAAACCCCTGATGTGAGCTGGCAAGAACCAAGAAACCCACAACAAGCGGCCCCTGTGACTGCAGCCTGGAAAACGAACGGTTGTGGGCGCATCGTCGCTGGCGCGGTGTCATGCCCAAATGGCTAAGCCCCTGATGCGCGTTTATGTGTCATGCTGTTTGCTTCGGTCATCGTCGAGGCAGGTTGCCGGACTGATGAGCCGGCTCGAACCAGATGCAGCGGCAGAGGATCCAAGGCAGGCCATGGCGGGATTGAAACCCCTGATGTGAGCTGGCAAGGAACCAAGAAACCCACAACAAACGGCCCATGTGACTGCAGCCTGGAAAACGAACGGTTGTGAGCGCATCGTCGCTGGCGCGGTGTCATTCCCAAATGGCGAAGCCCCTGTATGCGCGTTTATGTGTCATGGTGTTTGTTTCGGTCATCGTCGAGGTAGGTTGCCAGATTGATGAGCCGGCTTGAACCAGATGCAGCGGCAGAGGATCCAAGAAGGCCACGGCGGGATTGAAACCACTGATGTGAGCTGGAAGGAACCAAGAAACCCACCGCAAACGGCCCCTGTGACTGCAGCCTGGAAAACGAACGGTTGTGGGCGCATCGTCGCTGGCGCGGTGTCATGCCCAAATGGCTAAGCCCCTGATGCGCGTTTATGTGTCATGCTGTTTGCTTCGGTCATCGTCGAGGCAGGTTGCCGGACTGATGAGCCGGCTCGAACCAGGTGCAGCGGCAGAGGGCCCAAGGCAGGCCATGGCGGGATTGAAACCCCTGATGCGAGCTAGCAGGAACCAAGAAACCCACAACAAACGGCCCCTGTGACTGCAGCCTGGAAAACGAACGGTTGTGGGCGCATCCTCGCTGGCGCGGTGTCATGCCCAAATGGCGAAGCCCCTTATGCGCATTCATGTGTCATGGTGTTTGTTTCGGTCATTGTCGAGGTAGGTTGCCAGATTGATGAGCCGGCTTGAACCAGATGCAGCGGCAGAGGATCCAAGAAGGCCACGGCGGTATTGAAACCACTGATGTGCGCTGGCAGGAACCAAGAAACCCACCACAAACAGCCCCTGTGACTGCAGCCTGGAAAACGAACGGTTGTGGGCGCATCGTCGCTGGCGCGGTGTCATGCCCAAATGGCTAAGCCCCTGATGCGCGTTTATGTGTCATGGTGTTTGTTTTGGTCATTGTCGAGGTAGGTTGCCAAATTAATGAGTCGGCTTGAACCAGATGGAGCGGCAGAGGACCCAAGGCAGGCCATGGCGGGATTGAAACCCCTGATGTGAGCTGGCAGGAACCAAGAAACCCGCCGCAAACGGCCCATGTGACAGCAGCCTGGAAAACGAACGGTTGTGAGCGCATCGACGCTGGCGCGGTGTCATGCCCAAATGCCGAAGCCCCTTATGCGCGTTTATGTGTCATGCTGTTGGCTTCGATCATCGTCGAGGCAGGTTGCCAGATTGATGAGCCGGCTTTAACTAGATGCAGCGGCAGAGGATCCAAGGCAGGCTATGGCGGGACTTAAACCTCTGATGTGAGCTGGCAGGAACCAAGGAACCCACCGCAAACGGTCCATGTGACTGCAGCCTGGAAAACGAACGGTTGTGAGCGCATCGTCGCTGGCGCGGTGTCATGCCCAAATGGCGAAGCCCCTTATGCGCGTTTATGTGTCATGCTGTTTGCTTCGGTCATCGTCGAGGCAGGTTGCCAGATTGATGAGCCGGCTTTAACTAGATGCAGCGGCAGAGGATCCAAGGCAGGCTATGGCGGGACTTAAACCTCTGATGTGAGCTGGCAGGAACCAAGAAACCCACCGCAAACGGCCCATGTGACTGCAGCGTGGAAAACGAACGGGTGTGAGCGCATCGTCGCTAGCGCGGTGTCATGCCCAAATGGCAAAGCCCCTGATGCGCGTTTATGTGTCATGGTGTTTGCTTCGGTCATCGTCGAGGTAGGTTGCCAGATTGATGAGCCGGCTTTAACCAGATGCAGCGGCAGAGGATCCAAGGCAGGCTATGGCGGGACTTGAAACCTCTGATGTGAGCTGGCAGGAACCAAGAAACCCACCGCAAACGGCCCATGTGACTGCAGCCTCGAAAACGAACGGTTGTGGGCGCATCGTCGCTGGCGCGGTGTCATGCCCAAATGGCTAAGCCCCTGATGCGCGTTTATGTGTCATGCTGTTTGCTTCGGTCATCGTCGAGGCAGGTTGCCGGATTGATGAGCCGGCTCGAACCAGATGCAGCGGCAGAGGATCCAAGGCAGGCCATGGCGGGATTGAAACCACTGATGTGAGCTGGCAGGAACCAAGAAACCCACCGCAAACGGCCCATGTGACTGCAGCCTGGAAAACGAACGGTTGTGAGCGCATCGTCGCTGGCGCGGTGTCATGCCCAAATGGCGAAGCCCCTGATGCGCGTTTATGTGTCATGCTGTTTGCTTCGGTCATCGTCGAGGTAGGTTGCCAGATTGATGAGCCGGCTTGAACCAGATGCAGCGGCAGAGGATCCAAGGCAGGCCATGGCGGGATTGAAACCCCTGATGTGAGCTGGCAGGAACCAAGAAACCCACAACAAACGGCCCCTGTGACTGCAGCCTGGAAAACGAACGGTTGTGAGCGCATCGTCGCTGGCGCGGTGTCATGCCCAAATGGCGAAGCCCCTGATGCGCGTTTATGTGTCATGGTGTTTGTTTCGGTCATCGTCGAGGTAGGTTGCCAGATTGATGAGCCGGCTTGAACCAGATGCAGCGGCAGAGGATCCAAGAAGGCCACGGCGGGATTGAAACCACTGATGTGAGCTGGCAGGAACCAAGAAACCCACCGCAAACGGCCCATGTGACTGCAGCCTCGAAAACGAACGGTTGTGGGCGCATCATCGCTGGCGCGGTGTCATGCCCAAATGGCTAAGCCCCTGATGCGCGTTTATGTGTCATGCTGTTTGCTTCGGTCATCGTCGAGGCAGGTTGCCGGACTGATGAGCCGGCTCGAACCAGATGCAGCGGCAGAGGATCTAAGGCAGGCCATGGCGGGATATAAACCCCTGATGCGAGCTAGCAGGAACAAAGAAACCCACACCAAACGGCCCATTTGACTGCACCCTGGAAAACGAACAGTTTATTTTATTCATTTATTTCCACAATACTGCAGACCCTCATTTGAGTCCAGGCAGGGAGGGCAGAAAAATACATTCACTCCAAGGAACCAAGGAACCCACGTCAAACGGTCCATATGACTGCAGCCTGGAAAACGTACGGTTGTGAGCGCATCGTCGCTGGCGCGGTGTCATGCCCAAATGGCAAATGCCCTGATGCCCGTTTATGTGTCATGCTGCTTGCTTCGGTCATCGTCGAGGTAGGTTGCCAGATTGATGAGCCGGCTTTAACTAGATGCAGCGGCAGAGGATCCAAGGCAGGCCATGTCGGGATGGAATCCATTCATGCGAGCTGGCAGGAACAAAGAAACCCACCCCAAACGGCCCATGTGACTGCAGCCTGGAAAATGAACGGGTGTGAGCGAATCGCCGCTGGCACGGTGTCATGCCCAAATGGCGAAGCCCCTTATGCGCGTTTATATGCCATGCTGTTTGCTTCGGTCATCGTCGAGGCAGGTTGCCAGATTGATGAGGCGGCTTGAGCCAGATGCAGCGGAAGAGGATCCAAAACAGGCAATGGCGGGTTTGGAACCCCTGATGCGAGCTGGCAAGAACAAAGAAACCCACACCAAACGGCCCCTGTGACTGCAGCCTGGAAAACGAACGGGTGTGAGCGCATCGTCGCTGGCGCGGTGTCATTCCCAAATGGCGAAGCACCTGATGCGCGTTTATGTGTCATGCTGTTTGCTTCGGTCATCGTCGAGGCAGGTTGCCGGACTGATGAGCCGGCTTGAACCAGATGGAGCGGCAGAGGACCCAAGGCAGGCCATGGCGGGATTGAAACCCCTGATGTGAGCTGGAAGGAACCAAGAAACCCACAACAAACGGCCCCTGTGACTGCAGCCTGAAAAACGAACGGTTGCGGGCGCATCCTCGCTGGCGCGGTGTCATGCCCAAACAGCGAAGCCCCTTATGCGCGTTCATGTGTCATGGTGTTTGTTTCGGTCATTGTCGAGGTAGGTTGCCAGATTGATGAGTCGGCTTGAACCAGATGCAGCGGCATAGGATCCAAGAAGGCCACGGCGGTATTGAAACCACTGATGTGAGCCTGGCAGGAACCAAGAAACCCACCACAAACAGCCCCTGTGACTGCAGCCTGGAAAACGAACGGTTGTGGGCGCATCGTCGCTGGCGCGGTGTCATGCCCAAATGGCTAAGCCCCTGATGCGCGTTTATGTGTCATGGTGTTTGTTTCGGTCATCGTCGAGGTAGGTTGCCAAATTAATGAGTCGGCTTGAACCAGATGGAGCGGCAGAGGACCCAAGGCAGGCCATGGCGGGATTCAAACCCCTGATGTGAGCTGGCAGGAACCAAGAAACCCGCCGCAAACGGCCCATGTGACTGCAGCCTGGAAAACGAACGGTTGTGAGCGCATCGTCGCTGGCGCGGTGTCATGCCCAAATGGCGAAGCCCCTGATGCGCGTTTATGTGTCTTGGTGTTTGATTCGGTTATCGTCGAGGTAGGTTGCCAGATGGATGAGCCGGCTTGAACCATATGCAGCGGCAGAGGATCCAAGGCAGGCCATGGCAGGATTTAAACCCCTGATGTGAGCTGGCAAGAACCAAGAAACCCACAACAAGCGGCCCCTGTGACTGCAGCCTGGAAAACGAACGGTTGTGGGCGCATCGTCGCTGGCGCGGTGTCACGCCCAAATGGCGAAGCCCCTTATGCGCGTTTCTATGTCATGGTGTTTGTTTCGGTCATCGTCGAGGTAGGTTGCCAGATTGATGAGCCGGCTTGAACCAGATGCAGCGGCAGAGGATCCAAGAAGGCCACGGCGGGATTGAAACCATTGATGTGAGCTGGAAGGAACCAAGAAACCCACCGCAAACGGCCCCTGTGACTGCAGCCTGGAAAACGAACGGTTGTGGGCGCATCGTCGCTGGCGCGGTGTCATGCCCAAATGGATAAGCCCCTGATGCGCGTTTATGTGTCATGCTGTTTGCTTCGGTCATCGTCGAGGCAGGTTGCCGGACTGATGAGCCGGCTCGAACCAGCTGCAGTGGCAGAGGATCTAAGGCAGGCCATGGCGGGATTGAAACCCCTGATGCGAGCTAGCAGGAACAAAGAAACCCACACCAAACGGCCCATGTGACTGCAGCCTGGAAAACGAACGGTAGTGAGCGCATCGTCGCTGGCGCAGTGTCATTCCCAAATGGCGAAGCCCCTGTTGCGCGTTTATGTGTCATGGTGTTTGTTTCGGTCATCGTCGAGGTAGGTTGCCAGATTGATGAGCCGGCTTGAACCAGATGCAGCGGCAGAGGATCCAAGAAGGCCACGGCGGGATTGAAACCACTGATGTGAGCTGGAAGGAACCAAGAAACCCACCGCAAACGGCCCCTGTGACTGCAGCCTGGAAAACGAACGGTTGTGGGCGCATCGTCGCTGGCGCGGTGTCATGCCCAAATGGCTAAGCCCCTGATGCGCGTTTATGTGTCATGCTGTTTGCTTCGGTCATCGTCCAGGCAGGTTGCCGGACTGATGAGCCGGCTCGAACCAGGTGCAGCGGCAGAGGGCCCAAGGCAGGCCATGGCGGGATTGAAACCCCTGATGCGAGCTAGCAGGAACCAAGAAACCCACAACAAACGGCCCCTGTGACTGCAGCCTGGAAAACGAACGGTTGTGGGCGCATCCTCGCTGGCGCGGTGTCATGCCCAAATGGCGAAGCCCCTTATGCGCGTTCATGTGTCATGGTGTTTGTTTCGGTCATTGTCGAGGTAGGTTGCCAGATTGATGAGCCGGCTTGAACCAGATGCAGCGGCAGAGGATCCAAGAAGGCCACGGCGGTATTGAAACCACTGATGTGCGCTGGCAGGAACCAAGAAACCCACCACAAACAGCCCCTGTGACTGCAGCCTGGAAAACGAACGGTTGTGGGCGCATCGTCGCTGGCGCGGTGTCATGCCCAAATGGCTAAGCCCCTGATGCGCGTTTATGTGTCATGGTGTTTGTTTTGGTCATTGTCGAGGTAGGTTGCCAAATTAATGAGTCGGCTTGAACCAGATGGAGCGGCAGAGGACCCAAGGCAGGCCATGGCGGGATTGAAACCCCTGATGTGAGCTGGCAGGAACCAAGAAACCCGCCGCAAACGGCCCATGTGACTGCAGCCTGGAAAACGAACGGTTGTGAGCGCATCGACGCTGGCGCGGTGTCATGCCCAAATGCCGAAGCCCCTTATGCGCGTTTATGTGTCATGCTGTTGGCTTCGATCATCGTCGAGGCAGGTTGCCAGATTGATGAGCCGGCTTTAACTAGATGCAGCGGCAGAGGATCCAAGGCAGGCTATGGCGGGACTTAAACCTCTGATGTGAGCTGGCAGGAACCAAGGAACCCACCGCAAACGGTCCATGTGACTGCAGCCTGGAAAACGAACGGTTGTGAGCGCATCGTCGCTGGCGCGGTGTCATGCCCAAATGGCGAAGCCCCTTATGCGCGTTTATGTGTCATGCTGTTTGCTTCGGTCATCGTAGAGGCAGGTTGCCAGATTGATGAGCCGGCTTTAACTAGATGCAGCGGCAGAGGATCCAAGGCAGGCTATGGCGGGACTTAAACCTCTGATGTGAGCTGGCAGGAACCAAGAAACCCACCGCAAACGGCCCATGTGACTGCAGCGTGGAAAACGAACGGGTGTGAGCGCATCGTCGCTGGCGCGGTGTCATGCCCAAATGGCGAAGCCCCTGATGCGCGTTTATGTGTCATGGTGTTTGCTTCGGTCATCGTCGAGGTAGGTTGCCAGATTGATGAGCCGGCTTTAACCAGATGCAGCGGCAGAGGATCCAAGGCAGGCCATGGCGGGATTGAAACCACTGATGTGAGCTGGCAGGAACCAAGAAACCCACCGCAAACGGCCCATGTGACTGCAGCCTGGAAAACGAACGGGTGTGAGCGCATCGTCGCTGGCGCGGTGTCATGCCCAAATGGCGAAGCCCCTTATGCGCGTTTATGATGCCATGGTGTTTG
The DNA here is from genome assembly GCA_030143305.2 of Amblyomma americanum. Lineage (NCBI taxonomy): Eukaryota > Metazoa > Arthropoda > Arachnida > Ixodida > Ixodidae > Amblyomma > Amblyomma americanum. The sequence goes on along the minus strand of JARKHS020002617.1, from coordinate 405 downwards.
CTTCGGTCATCGTCGAGGCAGGTTGCCAGATTGATGAGGCGGCTTGAGCCAGATGCAGCGGGAGAGGATCCAAAACTGGCAATGGCGGGATTGAAACCCCTGATGCGAGCTGGCAAGAACAAAGAAACCCACACCAAACGGCCCATGTGACTGCAGCCTGGAAAACGAACGGTTGTGGGCGCATCGTCGCTGGCGCGGTGTCATGCCCAAATGGCTAAGCCCCTGATGCGCGTTTATGTGTCATGCTGTTTGCTTCGGTCATCGTCGAGGCAGGTTGCCGGACTGATGAGCCGGCTCGAACCAGATGCAGCGGCAGAGGATCTAAGGCAGGCCATGGCGGGATTGAAACCCCTGATGCGAGCTAGCAGGAACAAAGAAACCCACACCAAACGGCCCATGTGACTG
>JARKHS020002616.1:0-48038 GCA_030143305.2 Amblyomma americanum | reverse complement strand
GCAGCACTTGCCACAAGCTTTGGCTACCATAAATGACGCAAAGTTTTCGATTTCTTAGTTCGACTAAGTTGTCCCCACTATAAAATATTGAGCAAAACTCAGTCGCATTTTTTCTAAAACCTCGGTAAGTGCAGAGCTCCCATCACACAGACATAATCAAAGAGTGTGACCAGTGTTTTAGACCAATAAATCACACTTTATTATTGCATAAGTAGTAGCCTCACGGACCATTAAATGCTTTGGTGAAGAAGAGAATTGGTAATGACACAACATAACCCCAAACAGCAGAGGCAACCGGGCTACTTGGTATGGTGGCATTAAAAAACACACAGCATGATAAACAGAAAAGGGGGCAGCAGCTGGACAAGGAGTGACCCAAGTCTTATTTGACAGAATACAGATGAATAGCAAAAGCCACCTCTTCAGAGTAAGCATAACAGAAAAGGAAAGAAAACAAGAGTGTCCTATAGAGTCTGTAAACCAGATGCATTTGCATGCTCCTCACTGTCCATGCTGTGCATTTTCCAATGACAGCTTAAGCTGCTCAGCTCCCAATATTTCCCGACATCACCAAGTGAAACTGGGCTAATGGAAGCGTAAGCATGGACTGCTCTCCAAGTACAATTATTTTGCAAGACACTGGTTTTTGCACCTTTTAATGATCCTCCTCTTGTCACACACATTCCCTTAACATACCTTCCAGCAATGCTCGGCTGTAAATCACATTTTTCACAGTCTCTGCACAGAACACTTAGCCAACAGTCGAGAATTACGCCTGTGAGCCTTTATTAACAAAAAGAGATCCCAAGAATAACAGCAAGAGGTCTTGAAGGAAGACTGGGTAACAGACCTCTTTCACTTGTGTTAAATGGATGAAGACTCCGTGTCCTTTAGGTCTTGAGCAAAAAGTGTTATTATAATATCAGCAGCGAGAGGAACCAGCACAGGAACAGAAAGAAGCCAAATAGAGGAAATGGTAGGAACAACCGTGAAAACGTCTCATTTGCCTGCTGGCCTCGGAGTATTGACCATTGGCACAGTTGGGATTCCGTTTCTTGCATCGTCTCCTCACTCAAGAGCAACAACCTCCCAACACGCTGTCTCTCTTTCAACTTTTAAAGCACTACACCGAGGACACCGGGAGGAGAGCGTGGAGTTGGTTGCATGGCAACCCACATCCTGCATACACGTACACTGACATGTGCCCAAATATTGTACACATCCCCGGAACTGTGCTTGTACACAGAAATAAGCATGTATGTTTGTAATAGCAAATTTCAGAAACACATCTTTCAAATGATATGTTTTGTTCTCGTCTGGCAGGAGGAGAACATCCTCCCAGCAAAACTGGTTGCAATTGTGAACGCATTGTCATGTGTAATGTGCATGCGCCTTTCCAACAGCTAACAGAGCTTTGGAAGTGTAACTGTCACAGTTGACTGAGCACCTGCTGCAAAATACTATGTTCAGACAAGCAAACTGGGGCCACAGGCAGCATTCACAACTTAGAGAGCCTGTAGGATTCAAATTCACATGTTTTCACATACAAAATGCAGGTTCACAAGAATAACAAGGCAGCGAATGCATTGATGTGCTGAGTGCAATGCCCTTCAAGTTAACCAGCCACTAATATGGAAGCAGCTCATTACCTTTTAAAAATCATATCAGATAGGATGTGCATAGCCTGCAACTCTTAAATCACCAGACAGCAACAAAAACTTGCCACTTGACGTCATTCAAAAAGCCTTCCAAAGACACTCCATGGAAGTGGAGGCAATTTTCAGCTTGAGTAACCAATGTGTAGTGCAAGGCAGCCGAGTGACACGTTGTAGAAATAAATTTTGTCATGAGAAATGACTGACCCAATATCGCACCAGAAACCTGAATCAAAACAAAATGGCAGTTTTATGCAATGACCATGCACCATGCCTTGGCAATGCAGTATGCAACAAAACTTGCACAGGACTACACAGACTGATACAAACAAAGAAACATCAGCGCACTTCATTGTACTGCGGCTGCAGAGGTTCCCTCACAAGCAGGCACTGCAGCACAAGGGAAAAATGAGTGCTACAAATTAAACCCTATTTTTTTCTTTTCATTACTGTCCTAAATGAGTTGTTACTGCCACAACCAGTTGATTTTTTCTGATGGTGTTTTGTGATGTCATACAACAGCTGCAGTTGGAGTGAGACACCATAGCAGGTAAACAAACTGTAAGCCTCTGTCACAGGCACAACTGTAGTAAGAGGCTTTGAAGGTTTTCTTATACAACACCAGCATATTCACCCCACATGTTGCATAATGACAGCTGTCCACATTCTCTTTTAAGAAAAATAAGAAAGTACTTAAATCTTCGAACATTCCTGCTGTGTGTTCTGTTTTATGATAGGAGGCTGTACAAGAAGTGAGTTTCATCCAAGGTGAAAAGTGGAATGACAACCTAAATGTAGTTTCTCCCACCCACACAGTGCACGGCTCGTAAAAATATAGTGGACCAACCATTCTTCTTTGAAGATAGTGTGAATAAAGGGGGCTCGAAAATGGCCTCCTTGTGGTTGGATCAAGAGAGTACAGTTGACAGGACACAAGGCCGCAACTGCGTAAGCCATATATATGCGGCAAGTGTGAGCTACAAGGGCTCACATCAACCAAGTGCAACACCTCGGAGAAGTGGGGGTTGTGAAGAAAGAAAAAAAAAAAGCTGCCTCACCACCGACAACAAGCAACAAGTGACTGAAAAATGCACTCAGCACTTGTCCGTGCTACCAGCGCAGCGCATCTTTCAGACTGTCAACAGACCAAAAGGAAATTTACTTCCTTCTTCCCCGGCTCACACACTCCATGAAATTCTATAGCCAGGTGCATTACTGTAAACGTCTTGTGGGGTACTCGCATAAATAGCAATGTACTGAAAGAACGAGTCAGCATAGAATTGTGGTTTCTGAGAACTGCTCTTTAGCAGCTGTCACAAGTTTCTCTCACATGGGGAGAGGTGACCACTTGCTGCAGTTAAGAACTAGAGTTGAAGGGTTACCTACATTTCGCAACACTTGATACCAGTTCACACTTACCACACGCACCAGGGAGCGGCAACATTAGGTTCAGCAGTAGCCAAGCAGTCGTGCCCTTTTTAATGAGGGAGTGTAGTGTTGTGGAGGGCCTTGTTGCATGTCATCATAACATAGTACTAAAAAAAAATGCTAGGGGCTTTTTATTCTCAAATGACATTCGTGAACAAATATATGAAGACAGCTAGAAAATGTACCGCAGTGACTAGAGGCTGGATGTTTAGAGTGGTACACGAGGAATCAATTCTTAAGTGAATGTCTAAAAAAAGCTTGAGAAGCAATGCATGCAAATATATCAACTGATCATGCAAGAAAGTAGTGGCAGTTTATATCGCCTGTTAGCATCACCACACTAAAATTTCTCATTTTTCAGACTGCAGCCAAAAGAACCGGTGGCTAGCAGTTCCGAGACCGGCAACTCATCAAAAAGTGCCCTAACATGTTTTGGTGATCATATATATCATAGTGGAAATGAAAGGGTGGTGATTTGTACTGCGTGAATCAGGATATCACCAGTTAAATAAGAAATTTTTGTTTTAAACTGACATATAAAATAATGTTATACTTGTTGAAGAGACGTTTTGTGGTGAAGCTCTGGACTCTGTTGCAACTAAACATATATAAACACAACTCAGCTGTTAAATGCAGTAGAATCTCGATCATACGAATCTCATGGGGGTCATGAAAGATATTCGTATCATCCAAGATAAACAAAATTCGTATGCAGTATTTAAACAGATTGGTTTTCGGCTGAAGGGGTTTACTTGCGGCCGCGCGTCACCGCTCACTGGTCATGGCGCAGGCAATGTATACGGGCCACGCGCCGCCGCTCACTTGCTCGTGGTGTGCACCGTGCGACTTGTGATCGCGGCGTCGGCAATGTACAGGCCACGCGCCGCCGCCAACTCGCGATTGGCAATTGTGGTGCTCGAGAGTGCGGTCGCGGCTCGCGCATTCGTGTCATCTGCAGTGGGGCAGAGAGCTGTTTGAAACATCCGAATTTCTGCCCATTGCAAACGATGCACTCTAGCCAGGGCGTTTTACGAATTCATACCATCCTGAAATTCGTATAACCGGGATCTTATCGACATTCAGTTGTGTATCGTAACATTTGCTTTAAAAGGTGTTCTATGAAGGGCTTTTATATACTACCGGCAATGTGCCTCCGTTTCAGAAAAGGAAGTGATGAAACATCAGGAGCCCTCATGACACAGCCGCAATACATGCAAGCATAAAATAGCACACGGCATGTGTGCATTGATGTAAATGTAATGAAACAGTCCTGAAGGCATGTAGCAAGATGACAGTCACATTGTAAAATGAAAGATTACTCTTTGCAACTAGGACCACATCTGGTTTTGGTTTCTTAACTTTTATGCCATGCACGCACTTTCACACTCATTTCTCATCACACCCAGCACACAAAAAAAATCGCCCTATAGACAGAAAAATTAAAACAGAAAATCTGCCACTCAATTTCTAATGTAACTTCGGCAGAATCAGGAACTCTGGAATAACAAGCTTCCCATTTCACTAAAGAAAGACAGGTTCCTCAAATCAGCTGCCACATAAATTGCACTATCATCGAAAGCACTATCATCCAATACTCCACATGCTGACACTGTAGTACTAAATTTTCAAAGGCAATGTTTTTTGGAAATGCCACTGATGCCAATATTTCTTTGCTCTTTGCTTTCTTTGAGCTGCAACAGTGCAATAGATCTTTCATGTTAAAGAATGCTTTTCAGTACACCTCAAAACATTTCTGACATCTCTCAGAGCACCTATTTTCATTCTTCTAACATCCAAAATTCGATCCCCAGATTGGCAGAAATGGATAAAGATATATTCATCAAGAGAAGAAATGCAGTGCAACCAATTTAAATTCTTCCACCTTCCCAACACTAGCTAAATTATGAGCTCGTTTTGACTGTCAGCTGGACCATGCCAGTTGGTCAAACTATGTGCACAGGCAGAACAGAATCCTATGTGCAATGTTTTTGGTGTTTGTTTTTATCACCTAAACATCCAGTCTCTGTTGCAACCATTGCATGACAGCTTCTGTGTGGAGGTTCACCAATTCTATGATGCTTTACTTGTTTCAGCCTGGTGCTTATTCATTCAGCAGAAAAATTCTTTTTTTTAACAATAAAATATAAAATAAAGATATATATGCATAGCAGGAAAACTTTCATCAATTAACTGTATGTACCTAAATGCATGCCGAGATGCATAATAAGGTAGACAAAGAGGATGCCTTCAATGAATGCATATGTTGCAAAATATTCCGCTATAGGATTTCTTGCACCATCTATAAAAAAACACAGCATTTAATTGGGTAATTAATAAAAGGCAAAAAATTTAGCCATTGAAATGACTGAAAACACTAGAGCTACAGATCAAAACCTTTTTGAACAGTTGAAAATAATGTGCACCCTCTAGGTGTGCATGCATTGTGCAAGGCTGTTTCAAGTAAACCTGCCATTCACGACAGTGTTCCTTACACTACAATCCACACACTTCAATCCCAAGTTTTGTACCATTTTCAAAAAGCACACAAAATGAGAAACGTGCTTTATGTGACTGCTCCTTTTCCTTTTGCTGGACTTCGTAGGTTTTTCATATCTAGAGAACAAGAAAAAAGTGAAATCATGGCATATATTTGAACAAAAGAAAGGAATTGGTTTGCACCATGGCAACGGGACATCTGTCAATCACCGGCAACAGCTGATGAACAGCAGACCACAAATGGTAATAGGAATCTCGTTAATTAGAAGTGGCAGTTTCTTGCAAGCGATGCTTTGGCCGCAGCACAATCATGCGAATTTCAAGGAAGGAAAACGGCCAGTAATTGCAACGCATTAGCAAGTGCAGCAGTTTAATTCAAACAGGCCAAGCAGCTGACATGCCTTGGCCAGCAAAGCGAGATAGCGCAGCATCTCACCTGTGGCCCAGCAGGACATGGCTGCATGCTAGTAACAATTACAATCGATTATGTGGCTAGTTTCAGTGCACCATTATTGCAGTGATGATGGCACAGAGCGCATGTGCAGCAGGCCATTACTACGCATGACCATATGGCAAGCAATGTTAATAAAATTGCAAAAAGAAATGCTACAAAACAAATACAGTGTGTCAGCCCATTGCCTGAATGGCCTCCATTCAGTTCAAACTTCCGGTAATTTAAACACATTTTTCGCCTCCTGCAAGTTCATATTACCGAGATTCAACTAGTCAATGGCTGACACCATATATTACAAAGGTTTTCTTATAACTACATGTTTTTTGTGTTCAAAACAAAAAGGAACAAACACAAACCACAGTTTTTAAGGAGCAGCGACAAACCTCACCCTCCTGCGCACTGTGTGAAATCAAGCAAACGACGAGTAGTGATGCCCCATCCATACGTCAAATGGATTTCATGTGTTGCTACCAGACTAGCTAGGCTTCTACGGCAAAAACTGATAATCAAAATTTGAGAGGCGCAGGTACTTTTTACACGATTCACATACAACTCGTGTAAAAGGCAATGTGCTGGGCTCCATAAAGTACAACTACTTCACACCGTCTTCAGCACCAGAACATTCAAGGATGTCAAACTGCAGTCAATCTAGCTCCCCACAGTGCTTTCGAGAAAGAGTGAATGTGAGAAACATTTTAACGTTTTTGCATTATGTTATGTTCTTCAAACTGACTAATGGACCAAGCTTTGGCACTGAAATCAACCAAAGCTGGGCCTGGACGCTTCAATGCCTCCTTAACACATCCCACCCAAAAGAAATACACGCTAACCTTGTGTTATGTGCCAAGTGACTACACAGTATGTACAAGCAGCTAAGCCCAGGGGCACTAGAAAGCGAAGTAGAAAAGTAATGGCAGGACTTTGCAGACACCTTAAGACAGAATTGGGCAGTCCTTTTTTTTTTTTTATCATCCGTCCAGCACAACCGAATGCATCAAAGCTGCACAAGTCCCACAACAAAGGGCACTGTGCCCAAACATTCCAGTGTATGTTCAGCAGGTTCACTCCTCAGAAATGCACAATCTTCCTCAGCCAAAGAAGGCCACAGTTAGCTAGCTGCACAGCCATCAAAACTCCGCTCACAGCAATGGCTTTCCCCGTTTTTGCACAACTCTCAGAATTACTGTGGTACAAAATGAAAGAAGGAGAGTGAGACTAGTAACTGCAAGTAACAACCATGGCATGTCACTTCCACAACTCAAACGGCGTACCCTACCGACCTCAGGAAATCAGTGACCGTGCTGCCGGAAGTTATGTACATATTTAGCCCAGTTAAATTACAAGCCTGCATCAGCAGTATGAAAATGACATCTGTGTTGGAAGGTCTAAGTCTAGTGGCTCTTGAACGCTGCGAAGGGATAGCAAGAACCTGCAGCTTCAAGGTGGAATGTGTAAAATGAGGGCCTTGTGAAACAGAACAATGATCAACACCGTTGCGTGTAGGACCACTGCTACACAGGCACGCACGTCACTGAAAGAGACATCCGTGGGTTCCCACATTGCACTTGTGCGTACCAGCCATTCGAAGCAGTGTGGAGCATGGGAGCATTCAAATCAGTGGACATTTCAATACCCACTGACCCTACCATGGCAGCACACAGAGAGCCTGCAAAAACCTTGGAGAGAGAGAAACTGTAGTCACAACATCTGTTAAGCAATAAAAAAAATATATCCCTTCCCACTTCAACCAACCAGTGCTGGGTTGAAACTTATGTTGAAACTGCTGAAACTAATGTCGCACAAATACTAAGAGCTTGGTAACTGAATGTGTATCAGATAAGTTGTTGCTGCGTTGCATGAAGGCTGCACAGACTTTAGTGTGGCAAAGGAAATGTGAAACACCAAAGCACTGGGCACCAAAGGCTTAGTTAAAAGCAGCAGCGCAGAAAAGAACACAAAAAGGAGTAGCTCGGAGCCCCAGTGGAATACAACAGTAGAAATGGGATGACAAAAGGTAGAGGGAAATGTCTTTTCCTCTGTGCCAGCAGGAAAGCAGCCCTGGGGTGACGATACCTGCCGCCTTTTGTCGTCGATGTCCATGGCAGTGGTTCTCTTGTTGTCGCGATGCTGGTGGTGAAAAGCTACACTCCAAGGGCAGGAAGGACCTCCCTTGCCTCACACTACCCCAGCACGGCTGCTGCACCATCTCACCCCCAGTCACTGCAATCCCGCCAAAGAAGTGTTTCACAGCTGCTTCGGGGCATAGTCTGCGTAGTCGTCACTTCACCCTATCCTTCAGTCTTTCAAGGAACCGTTGATTGTCACCACCACTTTCCTGGACCCTGAAGCAAAACAAAAACAGCATGCCTGAATTTTGTGCACAAAGAAGCACATCACGATTAAGGCCCCTAGTTTCCTGCAGCGCAAAATTTTAAATTATGCAAATTAAGAACAAAGGATCTGCGATATTCTGCAGAAAGTTAATGCATGTGGCCTTTTGCACAGCAGTGGCTGCCATGCAGCTATTTCTTGCCTCACTGCTTTGTGTTCTGTGCCAACCCACCTTTTTTTTTCCGCTACTCCACATGGCTCTTTAACTGCTTTCTCTTCCTTCTTGACGACCCACGTCACCATCTTTGAACCTCTGCAGCAACTCTTTCCACTCCACTGCGTGTCGAGTGTTTCACCTCGATGACTAAAATCATAGAGAAGTTGGCTTTTCCTCACATCTCGCCAGCCTTGCCGGTGACACGGGCTTACTGGCGGCGCGGGCTGAGCACTGCCTATTCTAACGTATGTGGGTGTACGGGCAGATGGGGCCAGGCATTGTTATTTTTAGTTCTTTTTTATTAGCCCATTCTATTCTTCGTTGGCATATACTGTGTGCCCCGAAATTCTCAACAACATGAATGAAGGATTTGCCTCTCAAATTATACGAAAACAGGTTACAGCGAAAATTTCTGACCATTACAATGCGAACAAGTTTCAAAACAAACTGAAGTGCCCTACACTGTAATGCAACCTCTCAAGCCTTTATGTAGCATGCGCAAAGGCACTGAGCTTCTTAAAACTGTTTGGCAGGACTAAAATTGTACACAATGCATGGGGTAACAAAAGTATAATGACAATATCAGTGGAGTGCAAGGTTAGGTTTCCACTGGATCAATAGCACCAAAACTGCAAATTCTCCTAGTAACTACACCCAATACTTCAACCTTGTACGTGAAAAAGTTAGACATTATGTGACATGTTGTAATTGACATCAACACAAGCTCCGATGCCAATAGGTAAGTGGGTCAATAACAAATCATTTTTTATGGTCCTAACAGAGCAACAAGCCAAGTGGGCATTGTGTGCATGCTGCTACGCAATTGTATATTGCATGTTGTCCATAAGAATACCAACAATGTTTTCTAGCCCAATTTTAATTCTTGGCTCAAAATTCAAAATGCATAGCTTTATTTGCATTTAAACCAATGATGATAATGAAGTCAAAATTCTCTTTTTGCCAGAGGGCAGGTGGCAGGTATAATGATCAATCATAAGGTGTGTTAAGAGATAAAAGCTCGAAAAACATAACGACTGCAGTTCTGTAAAGGCCGGCAAGGTGAACAGGAAAATGAAAAAAAAAAAAGAGGAATGGTACTGACCTGCCCTGTTTCTATGCTCGCAGAGCCAAATGCCCTGCCAGGTGCCCAGGTTGAGCTTGCCATCCGTGATCGGAATGGACAGGCTCGACCCAAACAGGATAGCCTTGATATGGGCAGGCTGCAGAGAACACCACGTGGGCAAGCACGACAGTGAGAGAAGTCAATGAAAGCAGCAACGCCAAACTGCAGGTGCAGTTTAACATTACAAAATGTGATACACTCAACATGTCGCCTCCCCAAAATTATGACTGCAAGCACTGACATTATATTGTCACGGACTAGAAGACGACAAAGTGGGCAGTGGTGCGGCATGGAGCGCTCGCAATAGGCCCACTGTCATTAAATCATTCCATTGCCATCTGTCATGTAGACCTGTCTTCACCTGCTTGCCATCACGTAACATTTGGTGTGAGGTGCGGAGTTCATCCACATCCTGTTCCTGGAGCTTCGGCGCCCTGCGTGTGCCGTGGTCGTCGATCGTGTGTTCCTGTCCACACTGCCCAGCAGTGCCCCTGCCCACCAGCCCAGAACCGACCCCCGCCCAGACCAGAAGACACGACGGCATGACGACACCGTCGCAACTCGAACCTATGACCCCACCAACCCTAGAAAGCGCCAACATATTCGAACACAGCCCCTGCCCATGCCGTTCGGTGTGTTCATGGGCCTCGGCCGTCAGATCAATGTGACCTAGCTATAGTCTGGAAGCTTCCTGGACCAGCGCCAATCTGATCATCACGTGCTCATCTCTCATCGTGACGGCAAGCCCTGCATCTTCTTCTCTTCTGTGTTCATCCCTCCTGTCACGCCCATCGTCTTGTCCTGCGTTTCATCCTCACTGCCGTTCTTCTAGTTTGCGCGATTGGGACGATCGCTCGGCAGCCCCGGGTAGTGCCACAAACTAGAAGACGACGAAGTAGGCAGTGGTGCGGCACGGAGCACTCACGCTAGGCCCACCGCCATTAAATCATTCCATCGCCATCTGTCATGTAGTCCTGTCTTCACCTGCTTGCCGTCACGTAACAATATAAGCAGGTGCCCCATAACTATTTGGTGGATGGCTAAGCCGCTGTAAGAAGCAAAAGAAAAACAACTTTACACTTTACAAATGCTACACTCAATGCAAAGCCATGTCATTTGGCTGCGATATTCAGTGATGTGCCCTGCCCGCCAAAGGTGTAAATATGGCACCTTCGAAGGGTCAACTGGTACCTCTTTAACACCAATGTTGTCATTACCACCAGTAGAAAAAATTAGGCTACTTGGTATCGTAGCACCTTAAGAGAAATGTGGCGCCAAAGATGTAAACTTAGAACAGAAACAGTGCACTTTCTGCTGCTTCCTTCCTAAATCTAAACCCATTTTGGCCACCAGAACCAAACGACACCAGAAAGCCTGCACACGGCAACTGGACTTGCTTACTTTCTGACCGGCACAACAAACTTGTGGCTCTTCACAGCTAGTCAGTCTATTTCTGCCTTCTGAATGTGTGAATGTTCACACCCGATGAAAACATTCCAAACCAAAAACTGCAAGTGCTCAGTCTAACATTAACATAGTGCAGTGCTGTCAACATACCAACACTAAAGTAATTGAGACACAGCTGCTACTACCCACAACTGCCTGCACATGCTCTTTCTTTGTCCATGCAACAAACTGAAAAATCTTTATTTAAAGGACACATGACCAAACTGCATTTTTCTTGCTTTCTGGAGCCTTCCCTCCCCTCTGAGCATGCGGAAAGCTACCAGGGCACACCCAATGCAGCTCGTATACTGCCAACCATGTAACACATGCAGCAAGAGCTTGAAAATGTGTCAATAATGCACCGAAATCTGAGTTTGACTGTGTCTTTTGAGAACATGTTTACGACACATGCACATAAAGGCATTCTTGTTTCTTTCTGTTTTCCTTCTCGATACACCAATGATTGCATGTTATTTCAGTTATGCTTATGAAAAGGGCTACACTAGAGGCATAAAAAAATGGTGAGGATTTGAACAAATGCATCAAGATCCTGCAAAGCTGACTAAGGGGCTCTTTAAAAGTCGTCAGATGGCAACATATAAGGGGCGCAAAGTGCAGCAGTATAGATGCTCATCCAGTGCTATAGTAAGCACTTGATGGAGTTAGATCACAGCTCTGCAGATTGTCACACAAGAGTGATGTCCACATTACTGCGCATCTGCAAGAAGTACAGGCACCATGATGTCTCCCTACACATCCTGCACCTGCTCATTAGTTAGCAAGTATCCAACATGTGGTCAATTGGTCTTCACTTTATCGGTCAGTGGCTGTGTACACGCTAAGAGGTACCTTACCATGTCGTCAGGACCTTCACACGAGTGCTGGTACGGTAGGTTCTGAAAAGAATTTAACAGACAATTGAAAACATACGCACACAGTAGTAGCAAAAAATATTTTAAAAAGCAACAATTTCATAGCACTTACCTCTGGTACTAACTTATTCATGAAGTTCTCTACATCATCCCTGAAAATAGCAATTTCTGGTTAAAAATCAACCAATTTGTACATTATCCACATGCTACTCAAAGAACAAGTCAAGTTTGTCAACCTAACACATTAAAAAAAGAAAGAGTGAGACAGATTCAGAAGTTCAGAAAAAATTCTAGAAGAAAGAAAATTCTCCTAAAAACATTGGACCAACGCTGCTCCCATTTCAAGTTGCTGACCAGTTCACTTTTGCCCTACCACCTGACCTGCTAGCCACCCTGGTTAGATCAGTTATCAGAGTGACTGCCTGGAAAGGTAGTCGTCCCATATTTGAACCCCAGACCAGGGCAAATTTTCTTCAACTATGAAGTTTCTGTGAAAGTGCAGCTGTATGGCTGCGCTCAGGTGAATAATAGTAAGTAATCCGTTATTACAAATCAATCTACTCCACGTTGAAGCATTCCCCTAAAACACTGTAACATTAAATCATTGTTTCCTCCATTTCATTATGTGACAGGGGAATCACATATCTGTTTTACTAACTGACTCCTAAAACACTGTAACATTACATCATTGTTTCCTCCATTTCATTATGTGACAGGGGAATCACATATCTGTTTTACTAACTGACTGTGGCACTTAGTTATCAATGCCTTATCCCCCCACCTTCTGTGGCTTGTTTTCTTCTCTTATCAGCTTCATATATAGTATTTTGCACACGTAGAGCAGACCATATTTGCAGTAGGCACCTATCTCGTTCCTCTCCATGTTTTCAAGACCTGTCTTTGTGCTGCTTTTCACCCATTAATACAAGACCACCTATGCTGCACAAACTCCAAAGTGCTTGTCTCATTACAGTCTTATTGGTTTTCATTGTTAAAGAGCACAAACACGGCAACAACAGACGAAGGACACTAACAACACAAGCGCTCACTCGCAACTGGACATTGCGAGTAAGCACTTGTCAACCAATTTGCCCAAGCTGCCACATTAGTAAGGGTTTTCATCACTCAAAGCGAAGACGTTGAGGATGGATGGTTAGGCTACAACAGGCACCTCAAGGAGAGGTGCTTCTAGTAATGAAAAACTCTGCACCTCTGTATTTACAAAGTTTATGACTGTGCAGTTTTCTCTACACGGCGGCCACATGAGCACTTTAGATTGTGACTGAATCAAATTGATATGCTAGGTTGAGGCACATTCCCACTCAATCCTGATAAACCTAAAGTTGTAAAAGCTTCACCGAAACAAATGAGTCTGTTACCAAGTATAAATAAAGAAACCACCCATGATCGAAATATTACCACATATTTTCAAATTATGTGGAAGCAAGCAGTTTGGCCACTTCAATATCAGTTTTCTTTTGAATGTTTCTTGACCATGACGGTAAGAAAAAAAGCTTCTCAATCCAGACTGAAAATCTCAATCAAACTTGAAGAGCCAACTTGGTACTGGGCAAGACCAGGACTGTGCTCACATGCAATTGAAATTAGCCCTGTTGCTATGCCAGATATACAAAGAGCTCCGTCTTAATTGACTCAATCAGGATTGAATGTGCCTGCATGAAAGCGGTATTAAATACTCATTTTTTGTTTTGTAAAGATACAACAGCCCAGCAGATTCACCGGTGGGTCACATACTGTGGCTTTTGTTTCACCATGGCACTTTTAAGCCTGTTTCATATGCAAGCAAAAACACTTGGGATTTCTGCCACCGTGGCGCAATGACACATAAAACCTGTTTCGACCGGCCAAAGCGTCAAGGCTCCAATAAGTTGGAAATTTAACACCACGCTACTTGTCACAAAGTTCGCTGAGTCACTTGCGTATAAAACAGCCTTTGTGCTCCATAGGGGAAACAGCAATGGCTCCCTGGCAAAGCAAAACAAACGTAATGCACAGCTTTGAAGCCACCCTGATGTCCTGTGATTTCTAACGAAAGCTATACATGGCATGTCACAGTGCGTGCATGCTGCGTGTGGCAAAGAGAGCATAATGATGGATATTGAGCTCACCTAACATCTGGATCCCAGTTCTAGGAAGAACACCCAAGAAAAGAGAAAGAGATATTAGCAAGAAAACAGTTGCCATCCATAGACAAGTGATCATGAGATCGTGAGAAGATTCTCACCTCATTCAGTGCCAAACTTGCAGACGTGTGCATAACTGAAACGACAAAACAGCACATATTGAAAACTACAAGCAAGCTAATGTATTAAAGGCTCACCCAGAGCAGCATAAATGCTCAGTCAATACAGGCTCTCTACCATTTGACAACAGCAAAAAGTACCAGCAGGCTGGAATCATTATCACTGCTAGCCAATAGAATGCACTACCAGAGCAAATTATTGAGATGTTAGAGTGACACCGAGGACAGCTCTATCGAACTACTGTTCTCAGTAAAAATTGATTCTCTGTCTTTTTCTGGGTATGTTAACGTTTGTCCAGCAGCAAAAGATGCAATTATGGCTGAGAAAATTGAACTGATTCAAACTTTTGACGTTCATACCGAGGAATGCGCCTGTGTCCCAACCTGTATACCTTTAAAAACTTCCCTTCTGGCGATACATGAATGGCCGAAATGGATGTTCTTGAAAGGGATGGAAGTTGGGATACGGGCCTTAATTTCCATCATTTTGAAGTGAATAGCGGGGTAGCATAGCCTCAGGGATCCGTGACAAAATTCAGTTTCGACACACGCAGTTTACTTATGAAATTGGCCGGTAATGGCGACACCTCTACTTTATTTTTGGCCTTTTATAGCTTGGAAAAGCCCGTTTTTGATTAGAGTACTCTCTATGTCATTTTAATGCCACTGTCCATAAACATAGGCCAACTTAAATTTCTTCTAAGTGTCCCTTTAATGTAGAGAAACGCTGCTGTCCTCAAGCAAATTCAGACTAGCATGAAAAAGCTTTACTTATCAAAGTAAATAAAAAACTAAAACACTCCTGATACTTCATGGAACCAAATCCATAAAAGTGTAAATAACCCTCACTTCACTGGACCTGTAATCGCAACTGAGTTCTTTGTTAACAAGCATTTAAGAGAGGACGACTATGAAAGCACATCAAAGAAATCTGCTGTCCTAGAAAGATGCCAACTCTACCATCTAGAAAGGGCACCGTATGCTTCGAGACTGCAGCTGCTTTAGAATGTGCACAAGGTTATGCGTCAATTATTAGTACTGTTCAGTGCCCCGCTAAAATAAGAAACTGCCTTCATACCACAGCGGCACAGTTGTCTGATCAACTGGGATAAAGTCTGCTGAATTTCCTTACCTACCCAGGTTATTTTTGACATGTAATGACAAATTAGTCCAGCAGTGATTCAAACCACTGTTAGTGCAACCCAAACACAAAGTGGGCGAATTTAGATGGTTTAAATAAGTGCAGCAAAGCTGCTACATAAGTGCATAAGTGTAAGAAGGAGAGAAGCAAGACAGTGCCAAGAAGTGGTAATGTTCAGGTTGCCCAGAAATGAAACACCACAGCCACAACTGTGATTCGTAAGCATGAATGAGGATATGCCACACAATCGACATATCCTGATTAATGTGCAATGTAGCACTGCCTCTTGAAGTAGCATGCAGATAAGTGAAACACCACTGAGAGTCACATCTCACAACACGTAAATGAGCATGTAGAATGTGAACATGTACACGATGTTTGCTCTCAAGTTCCAGTCACACAGCTGGCTTGCTTTTTGTTCAGGACAAAGATCAGCAGAAGTGACAATGAAAATTGAATCTAGAAGTTGCTGCCTATCGGGCATTTGCTGAATGCTTCTTAATATTTTATTGCGAAAGCAATGCTGCTCGAGGTTTCCGCTCTTGGCCGTCGTCCCGGAGAATCCACCATTGACCTTTAGCGTGACCTATGTGTGACGTCATACCAGCTGTGGAAAAGCGGGGCCCCAACTCGGCTCGTCGCAATCGTCCCAGCGAATCCTACATGCTACAGCTGCGCGCCGCTGCCGCGAGGGGCGCTCGCTGTACGTGACGTCATGCCAGCTGTGGAAAAGCGGCACCCCCAACTCGGCTCGTCGTGATCGTCCCAGCGAATCCTCCACGCGCCGCTGCCGTGGGGGAGGCGCTCGCTCTACGTGACGTCATGCCAGCTGTGGAAAAGCGGCCCCCCAACTCGGCTCGTCGCAGTCGTCCCAGCGAATCCTCCACGGTATGTCGGATGATGTGTATAAGGTGAAGCTGCAATGATGTGCTGCAGCTAAGAAGCGGCGGCGTGCAGAAGAAACGGATGAAGAGCGGGAACAACGTTTAGCTAAACGGCGTGCATATTGTAGTCGTTATGGAGAGCGCGAAACAGACGCAACAACAACAGAACGAAGCGAGCAAGAGACAACGCACTCAAGAGACGCCAGAAGAACGCGC
Source organism: Amblyomma americanum (assembly GCA_030143305.2). Lineage (NCBI taxonomy): Eukaryota > Metazoa > Arthropoda > Arachnida > Ixodida > Ixodidae > Amblyomma > Amblyomma americanum. The sequence continues at coordinate 31,512 of JARKHS020002616.1, read as the reverse complement.
CGCAAGACTCGAGAAGCGTCGTAACGCAGATACGGCTAGAAGAAGTGACACCTCCCTTAGTGACTCTTCAACTGCGGAAGAGACCGCTCTGAGTTCTCGAGAGCGTCGGAATGAGACGCTGCGTAGACGACGTGCCGAGGAAACGAAGCTTTCGCAATTCGACTTGGGTTAACCAGAGCTAAACCACAGACAATTTTTTTTATGTCTCCTGAGAGACTGCGAGTGATTCTGTGAAGGGCTACAATGTAATCAGCTTCTCTAATGTATGAAACCATTCATAGAATGTTTATAATGCCCCATGCTACTCAGTGATACAGTGAAAATAGGCTTGTTCACCAATAATCCAGACATCTGGATCGAGCTACAGGCACAGAACATTCAGAATAAAGCATCTCTGGGTTGCTGTTTCTCACAACAGCTGTCAATGCTGTGTTATAAGAATATCTGTGTACTAGTAAGATTGATTCTAGGTGAGTGCAAATTACTCAATACATTTAAATAGTGAATCGAATGTCCTTCTATTCAATTTACTGAACAAATTAAATAGTGTGTGTTCAAAATTATTTGAAACGAATTGAATCACGAAAAACTTTAGCGCACTCACGACAAGGTAGACAAGACAGCACAGGCGCTTACTCGCAACTGGGCGTTTATTACAAAAATGCAGAATTGAATCCTTATTCAAGTTTCTGAATAGGATATGCCGCAGCTTTTTTTCCTATGACTGTTTCAAAAACGGCTCACTCAGATGCAGCACAGCATGCTACCATGATTGGCATAGGCGAGAAGCGGGTTCAGCACCGAGACGCAATCCATTCGTAGGGAAGCAATCATAATGCCATACATACTAAGTAGCGTGGTGCCTACACGCTCCCCTGTTAGCACTTTTTTTTTATCACAACTGTACATACGGCCTTCAACACTGAGCAAAGCGACAGGGTTCAGCAACGTTTAGCAAACACTGCATCGCCCAATATGAGAGGTCATGGCTCAAACTACCGTCCCGCTTATTAACTGAGGTTTAGTGCGCATTTGTTCACTGCCATCATCAGCAGCAAAAAGTAATTTTCCTAGCACATGACATGACGGTCACAGAGTTAATATACTGACTTCGGGCTGCATGTCCCGTAATGGAGATCAGTATTGCGTCTTTCGAAAACTACAGTTTTAATTCCATATCCATCGCCGGCGCTGTAGTCGAATATAGCTCAAGAACGAAGCGGTATTTCCCAGTAAAAGCACCCCCTTTAAGCCAATGGTGTCGCCCACTTCTCGTGAGCCTGATAGCATGACAATGCAGAGAGTGGCAGATGTAAGGGGATAGTCCCCTCCCTGCATTGTGACTCTAGCAGGTTCATGAGAACCTGCCAATGCCATTGACTGGAAGGGGGCCCTTTGATGGGGAGAAGTCACTTTGTCCTTGAGTAGTGTCAGACAACAACACTTCGCTGCTTTTCATGAATGTTCGTTTCGTATGAACATTTGCACAAGTAGCAAATAATCACGAAATTTGATTTGTATTACATTCAGTTCTTATACTATTTCATTTGTATTTAATTCGGTTTTTGACTACACTATTTGTATTCAATTTGATGCAAAGCCAGCCTGTCCACATTCAGTTCAATTTCGGCAAAGTAGTATTTACACATCCCGTAGTTGCTTCCATTCTGAATAAGTAGTCTGACCGAGGCCAAGTTACTGCAAATAAATAGTTCTGTCAGCACATCTGTAAACCAACACCAAATGTAGCACATCAGGATCTGAACAGTCTACATGGAAAGACAATCATCATCATCAGCCTAACTACATACACAGCAGGACAAAGGCATCTCCCAGATCCCTCAAATCAACCCTGCCCTGTGCCGGCTACAGCCAGCTCATCTCCACAAATTTCTTTACCTCATCTGCCTACTGAATTCTTGCTGTCCCCGGCTATACTTGTCTTTCCAAGGGCCCATCGGTTATCTTGCCTTCGCATTACATGCCCTACCTATACCTATTTTTTCTCCTCGATTTCAATTTGGACATCATTAACTCCCGTGTGTTCCCTCACCCATTCTGCTCAGCTCACTGCCCAGTCACAGTACTCAACTTAAATCCAAGCCTTTTCATTAGTCTTCAAGTTTCCGTCCCATAGGTGAGTACTGGCAGGATACAACAGTGGTATACTTTCTTCTTGAGGGATACTGGTAAGGTCCTATTCATGACCTGAGAGTGCCTGCCAAATGCGCTCCATCTCATTTTTATTCGCCTAGTTATTTCACTACCGTGGTACGGGTGATCAGTTACTACCTGCCCTAAAGAGACGTTTTCTCTGACAACTTTCAATGAAACTTCCAACTCAATCCAATTTTTGTTCTGAGCAAAAACCAGTACTATGACACTTTCTAGGCATGTTGATCTAATGCCGAGAAAATTACATTTAAAAATTTTACCACCACTCAATTCAAACTCATGACATCTACACTGAAAAGGAGTCTGTGATCAGCATATCTAAGTAAATGACAGTATAGCCTAGCTTCTGAAATCTGCACCAAGAAAACTGTGTTGGTGCAACGCAGTCTACTTGCGAAATCGGCTGATGAAAGCGACACCTGTCTCATTTCTTGGGCTTGTCTAGCTTATGGTAACTCTCCTTTAAGTGAAAGTAGCGTAATGCGGTAATCTATCTATACAGGCCAATTTAAATTTGTTCTCGGAGTCACTTTAAACAACAGTGTGCACGGTAGGTTACTACACAAAAAAACAAGGCCTCAAGGAAAAGAAAAGATGTATGGCAAAAACGACAGGTGATAACAGTACAAGCAGGATATATGCATGATTCTAACGTACGCTACACTTGATGAGCCGCACACACTAAGAGTTACAATAAACTTCATGATCAACATTAAAAAAAAGCTAGAAAGCTGAATCCGGAAAATAAACGAGCATGGCAAAAAGTTCTGGCTGCTACTGTAAGGTGACAGAGTATGTAAGCAATTAAGTTTTGTATAAAAATCCTTAGCAGATTATCTTGAGTACCTACATTTAGTTTCTTCAAAAGAATCACGACATGACATGGTACTCGCATATTAAAAATACATATATATTCTGGAATAAATATCAAACATCATAGTTTCATATGTTTATGCACATAATTTATTCTGGGACAGACTGTAACATGTCCATAAACATGGTATCCATAGAATTAAAAAAATACTAATGTTATGTTGCTATCTGGAGCCGTTCTGTCCAATGAATACATGTACAGGTCCTTAAACAGCTGTGGCATGTCGCAAGCCATTGTATTTGATGAAAAATTGTTTTGAAGGAGAGTTTTCCCATAATAACCAGTGTATTTTAAACAGAAACATATCCTTCAATGAGCAGTATCCGAGAAGGTCATTACTTTTGGAATGCATCAGGACAGTGATCTTCGCTGTAGCGCTTACATTGATTGTGCAACAACGCTGACTCATTGAAGCTCTGAAGTGATATAACTCAGTTCTTAGTTAACATGTGTCACTTCTTGGCCACTAAGCTCCAAACCAGCAGCTTACAGCTTTCAAAAAGCTGAACAACTGTTGGATTTCTGCCCGTAAATATGTCTACTTTTATTCACCTTTCCTTTTCACGAGTCTCATTATCAGATTCCGGCTCGTACTCATTTCTAAGCAGTGATCTTCCCGCACGGTTTTAGTGGGACATGCGACACCCAGTATAAGGGCAGTTCACGTGCTCCTAGGCTGGACGTGAAGGAAGCTTACCCATGGTCCTAAGGTCAGCACGAAATAGCCTGCACTACGCAACCTGGATAAGCAACGGCATAAGTGTGGAGACATCGCGGCGCCGATAAAACAGAGCGGGACAAGAACATAATAAGCGAGCAGAATAAGTATAATTTGTCCTTCTCCACACTGCACGCGCATTCGTATTGTATAACAGCCGTGTCTGACACTTTCAAAATAAAATAATGAACAAACAATTAACTACTGTGGCAACGAGCTAAACAATTGCCGCCAAACAACGCGCTAAGTGCCGTAATATGTCGTTCACAAGGGATTTTTTTTTTTTAATCGGCAGGCAGGCAGGTTAGATTACGGGGCAGGCCTGGCAATGCAAGAGAACAAGATCACGCGTACATCAAGGAATAATTACGGCCTTCTTCAAGGACAAACGTATGGATATTCTCGATGCTCGTGGTTTGGGTAGCAAACAGCGACATACACAGGTGAACAATTTCAGCGCGGTGTTCATATGCCGCTGCTTTGTGCCAAGAAAAACCGTTCGATTGGTGAAAAAAGCCGAAGCTACCGCCGTGAAACCAGTCTCACGGCCTCCAGCATGAGGGAAGTAGGCAGTTGCGAGACGACCAGGTTGGTTGCTTACTCTGTATGTGAAAGAGGCCGACGGCGAACTGGGAAATCTCTGGCACTTGTTTCACAACCTCGTCCGTTATCAGATGACCACCCCGATGTTGCGGCCTAAGGTTGATCTTCCTCTGTACCCAAGAAGAACCGTGCCTTATTCCACTGCCACTGGCTGTCGCCATCACTTCCGAATCAGATGGGATCGCTCTCCGCGAGAACTTTTTATCGGCTCATCTTTTTTTTCCACACGTGTGGACATATGTGCTGTACGCACACGCTGCGCACCCTTGAGGGAGAAAAATGACGCGCGCCACCTGACTTCCGCTCTGGTCGACAGAGATAGCACACTGCAAATTAAACGTTCTAATTTATGCATCAAATTAATCATTTGTTTGCGGTAACGCCCATGCACTTGAAACAAAAAAATATGAATGAATGTACTTGACAGTTTTGTTCCACTGATAACATAGAGCTACTACTACCAACACTGATAAAAACAACGAACTTGTCAGTCTTTTTTTTTTTTTCGTGCGAAATAAAAACATGCTAGGTCAGGTTCAAGCTATGGGCTTGACATTCCTCTGATTCTTACTGCCCGAAGAGACTTCGTTCACTACCCTCTTATTCCTGCGACCCTGTTTGCTTGCGCGCTATCGTTGTGCATTAAGATATAACCGGTCTTTGTTTTGTTCGTTTGAACACACACACGCATAAGTTCGATGTGCCTCCATATTTTACCTCAAGGAGATAATAAAATTTTGCGCCCCATTGGTCTTCTAAAATCATCAGCGGAACAACGCGCCTTAGCGCGCATTGCCCGTGACCACCGTGCCCGTGACATAAGCAGCGCGTGGTTAGCGTGGTGGAACACGAGCTCGACTAGGCTGCGAATAAGCGAAAAAGCGCCAATTCTCTCGCGCCGAGAACGTCTGACCAATAAGGTTTACATACGTGTACCTAGCGATCTACTCAGCCAAAACCTTCGTGGTCGTGCAGAAGAGGTGCTTGCTGAGCGACGCGTCGAACGGGTCGAAGGTGGCCAAGATGAAGGCGAGGATCGCGGTTCTGGTCTTCGCCCTCGTGGTAGCAGGACAGGTCTCATGCGGCGACGTGGACCAGGCGCTCGACGGAAGTGAGTACTATCATCAGCTTTTGCTGAGCCCAGTTGCTGCCCGCTTTGCTGCTGTGTGCCGCGGCATGGGCATGGTCGATGGCCCACGTACCGTTCAGCTCAGGCCTCAGGGTAAACGCTCAGTGATAATTTTCATTGCTTCGAACAAAGCGCTAAAGAGAATAAATTTGCGAGTCATAACAGCGCCGAAGAGACAAATACAAGTCAGTGGTTCGAGGCGATGAAAGAGTTTGGTAGCCCTCAGGGCAATACCGTCCTTTTCTTGAAGGCACCCACCGCAGTAGCCCGGTGGTTATGATGTTGAGCTGCTGAGCGCGAGGTCGAAACATATCGAATATCGGCCGCAGTGGCCACATTTTAATGGAGGAAATGAAATTGAGAATGGTTTTGGAGAAAGGAAATGGCGCAGTATCTGTCTCACATATCGGCGGACACCTGAATCGCGCCGTAAGGGAAGGGATAAAGGAGGGAGTGAAAGAAGAAATGATGCTTAGAAATTAACTGTTGTTTTTATTCATTGATTTTTCAAAATTCACGATTGGTGCTACACTTTTGTCGTCATCTTCCATGGAAACTTCTTTGTTTATTCTACTACACCTTGGCCAATCCCCCCGCGTGGGTATGTGCCATATACCTGGGGTGAAGAAGAAGAAAGAGGTGCCACGGTGGAGGGCTCCAGAATAATTTCGACCACCTGGTTATCTTTAACGTGCACTGACATCTCACAGCATTTCCTTTCCCCAAAAACCAAAACCAGTACCTATTACCTCTAGCAATGCTCGGGTAACCTGGGTCTCACAACACCCACTGGTGGCTGTGTTTGAAACAGCCATCTGCCAATGCAGTGGCGTTGCGCCACAGCGCCACTGCGCCGGTGGTGGTATACGAGGACTCGTCGCGATCTGACAATGTAACGCATTTTGCATAGTTGCATTGGAATAGTCAGAATCGGAGTAGGTTGTGGTGTGAAGACAATGAACTCAGTCCTGGAACAGAATCATAATCAGAATATAGGGGAAAGTGAAAGAATTACCGCATTTCCTCCACGTAAATCCAACTGATCGCCACTAAATTTTTTTTGCTGATCATTCTCAGTCCCTTGCCTATCTCCACTGACAGTGGAGAGGGGGAGAGGGACGGTTGGAAGGTGGAGAGGGGAAATCGCCGCGCCGCCAGACAGTTTTCGCCTTCGTGGCACTCCTAATGCTCTAGAATATTTAAACAAGTTGGATTTTGAGGACATTTAAACCTGATACCTGATTTAATATCTGCTGCGGGTGCTTGGACCCAAGGTATTAAACTTATTTTTGGAATATGGCGGAGTGCTTGGCTTGGAAGCACTCTGGCACGGGTCGGCCCGGTATTGCACTGCCTCCGGGATCGGTCCGGGGCATATTAACGCGCGCGCGTGCCTTTTCTTTCTATCTTTGCTCTCCAATCCTTTAAATCTACGCGGCAGCGAGCGTGGCTCGGCTTGAGCCAGTAGGCAGGCCCGTGCACTTTCCTTTTCTTTCTATCAGCAACAACAGGAAATTTAATGCTGGATGGTGGCTTCCTGGCTCTACGGGGCTGGAATCTAGGAGCTCTCACGAATGCGGCGAGGGCTCCATGGAAATATAATGCTGGATGGTGGCTTACAGCTGGCTCTACGGGGCTGGAATCTAGGGGCTCTCACCAATGCGGCGAGGGCTCCTTGTCAAAGGGTGTATCTGTTGCTAAGCGGTCGTCATTTCGGATGACGCGGTTGTTGCGACGCGCATCTTGTCTTTCAATCTTTACTCTCCCGTGCTAAACCACTACTACTACTACGTCTCTCTTAACTTTCCTACTGTATGTGGTAGCGATTGTGGCTCAGCTTGAGCCAGTGGGCAGGCCCGTGCACTTTCCTTTTCATTCTTCCTGCAGTCGCAACTGCCTCACTTCTTGGTGGACACCTCAACCGCGCCGTAAGGGAATGGAGGAAGAGGGAGTGAGAGGAAGAGTTGCCGTATTGGTGGGTTCCGGAATAATTTCGACCACCTGGTGTCTTAAACGTGCAATTTCGATGGAGGCGAAATTATAGAGGCATGTGTACTGTGCGATGTCAGTGCACGTTAAAGATCCCCAGGTGGTCGAAATTATCCCGGAGCCCTCCACTACGGCACCTCTTTCTTCTTTCACCCCCTCCTTCATCCCTTCCCTTACGGCGCAGTTCAGATGTCCACCGATATGTGACAGATACTGCGCTATTGCCTTCTGCCAAAAACCAATTTTTCGTATCAGAACTGACCCGCCGCGGTGGCATAGTGGTTAGGGCGCTCGACTGCTGATCCGGAGTTCCCGGGCTCGAACCGGACCGCGGCGGCTGCGTTTCGATGGAGGCAGAACGCTAAGACGTCCGTGTGCTGTGCGATGTCAGTGCACGTTAAAGATCCCCAGGTGGTCGAAATTATTCCGTAGCCCTCCACTACGGCACCTCTTTCTTCCTTTATTATTTCACTCCCTCCTTTAACCCTTCCCTTACGGTGCGGTTCAGGTGTCCAACGATATATGAGACAGATACTACGCCATTTCCTTTCCCCAAAAAGCCAATTTAATTTCGTATCAGAGCTAACGCAACCGTTCGTCGTACACCGTTGCGGGTGGTGTCATAAGATTTCTCGTTGCATATAGCATGCGTCTCCCAGGTTGGAGGCTCGCTCGCGAAAGGTATTCGAACCGAGTGTCCGAACGTTTCACTCTGACCTTGAACGATTATTAACTGGACGCCCCACTCCAGTTGTACCCAACACAGTGCTGTGCGCGTTTTAATTCCCCCAACATGAACTAATCACGCGAACAACCTGGACACATTTCTTATTGTGTAAATAGTTTGTATATATTACCTCTCCCTTATCCTCTCTTCCTGTACACTCACCTCTTTCACTTCATTTCTCCATTCTGCCTGTTATCCTTTATTTCCGCTGCCCCAGCTCAGGTGCTTCAGTATCGATGGCAGATGCCGGGGCTAGCAAAAATCTTTTCCTTCCTTTTTGCTATTATTTTACTAAAAACCACTACCACCACCTTTGTGGATTCAACGTTTGTGGAGTCAGCGTTCGGAGGCGCGTCTTCATTTCATTTCTCATGTGTTGGTCGTGAAAACATTAATGTACATATATAGAGAGAGGTGTTGGAGCCGTGACCAGGAGCACGCCCTTACAGCCACTAGGTGGGAGACCTAGTCAGGCACCCCAATGGCGGTTGTCGCAGCCCGGGCGTGCTCCGTTAAGGCTTGGGCCTCGAGGGTGCAGCAGCCGGACAGGGTCGCCTCCAGTCCTCTCGGGTGGGGTTTGGTTTTGGGGGTAGGGGTGAGTTCTGCTGGCACGCCCACACCATGTGGTAGGTGTCAGACACTACAGTGCGAGCAACCTGCGTCGAGGTCGAGCGCTCACGATGGCACACTAATGTTTTCGCCTTCGCAGCACTTAAGCAGTCCTGACACAAGGTAATGCGCAGAGTGGTTTCTACGCCTTGTTCAAGCTACGTAGCAGTTACATTAGGCTTGGTTTCGCTTATGGGGTTTTAACGTCCCAAAACGAGTCAGGCTATGACGGACGCCGCAGTGAAGGGCTCCGGAAATTTTTATCACCTGGGGTTCTTAACGTGCACTCATATCGCACAGTACACGGCCCTCTAGAATTTCGCCTCCATCGAAATTCGACTGCCGCGGCCGGGATCGAACCCGCGTCTTTCGGGTCAGAATAGTTTTATAAAGCAGTTGAGACTATATTCATGCGCTGCTTAGACGTCTACTATTACGACCCGTGCCGCGCGCCTTATACGTTAATTGTTTACTTCTGATATACATGATACCGTCAACGTCGAGATGCGTCGTTGTAAATGCTTGCTCGTTCTCACCCAGCAACGTCCTGCATTGACTCTAACGCGCCCTATAAATCATATCTGGAGTCTGAAAAGTTCGGGAATCCACCTAATGGTACGCAGTCGCCTTTACAGGCCAGGCGATGAAGAGCAATTCATAAAAAATTGGCTGTGGTTTAGCTCTGGTTAACCCTAGTTGAATTGCGAAAGCTGCGTTTCCTCGGCACGTGGTCTACGCAGCGTCACATTCCGACGCTCTCGAGAACTCAAGCCGGTCCCTTCCGCAGTTGGAGTCACTCCAGGACGTGGCACAACTTCTTATAGCCGCATCTTCGTTACGACGCTTCTCGAGTCGTGCGGCGCGTTCTTCGGGCGTCTCTTGAGCGCATTCTCTCTCCCTCGCTTCGTTCTGTCGTTTCGTGTCTTTCGCGCTCCCCATAACCACTACAATAGAGTTGTTGTTGTTGTTGCTGATAGGAAGAAAAAAAAAGGAAAGTGCACGGGCCTGCGTATTGGCTCAAGCCGAACCACGCTCGCTGCCGCGTGCTGAAAGTAGGAGAGTGAAAGGATAGGAGAGCAAAGATAGAAAGAAAAGGCGCGCGCTATTATGCCCCGGGCCGATCCCGAAGGCAGTGCCATTTCGGGCCGACCCGTGCCAGAGTGCTTCAATCACTCCACCATAATGCAAAAATAAGATTAATATCTTGGGTCCAAGGACCCGCAGCAGATATTAAATCAGGTATCAGGTATAAGGTCGTAATACATTGAGGCGAGAGAGAGAGAGAGAAGTTGTTGCCAGGAAGAAAGAAAAGGAAAGTGCATAGGCCTGCCCACTGGCTCAAGCCGAGCCACAATCGCTACCACGTGCAGACAGTAGGAGAGTTGAAAGATGGGATAGAAAGACAGGATAGTAAAGACGCGCTAAAGACAAGGCCGATTCCGGAGGGAGTGCAATACCGGGCCAACCGGTGGCGGGAGTGAAGCATACTTCAAACTCTCCGCCACATTTCCAAAAATAAGTCCAATTGGACCCGTAACCGATACTCTACGGGGTCCGGACAATCCATTGAGGCGAAGCGAAGCGCATGCATATATACCCCCGCGAGGCGACACCTCCTCTCCCTCTACCCCAGCGGAGCACATCTGGCGGAGCGAGCGACGACGGCAGCGGCGTCGACGGCGGCGCCATCTGTTGGAGCGCGGCTGCGGCGTTGCTAGGCAACGGCGGCTCAGGGTCGTTCGTCAGCCACCGTATACGGCATACGGCGCGACGAGCCGAAATGGCTCGCTGGCTGGCGTAGCAAAGCTTTTGCTTTAAAAGACCAGACGATATCATGCAGCTCAGCACAGTAACAGCCTTTATGTAACGTTGCATTACAATAGGCAACGGACGTGCCCAAGACATTCACCTGGCCATTTCATCGCAGGTGCCGGGTTGAAGGAACCGACTCTCGACGTAGACAAGTCCAAACTTGCGCCGGAGCTACAGGAGCCCACGGTATGCGAGACGACCAGCATTGAAATCAAACTGCCGTACACTGTTTACGAGAGTAAAAGGGTTCGCCTAATGTTTCCGCAAGTGTACAGGATTTGAAATATTGTCTATCATGCTAACGTTCATTAGGAAGGGCTTAACACGCTTAGCACTTCCCTGCTTCTTGCAAGAGTTAGCGATTTTCTTTATTTGCGGTGTCTACGGAATGCGCGCCGCAGACAGCGCATCATGAGCCCTTATAGGTTCTATTCATAATGTCCGGCCTCAGAATTCCACAGTACGGATTGTGTGCATCCAATCGACTGCATACAGGACGGTTTCTTTTACTATTTACAACTTTGTCTCAGCGTGCGCCGGCGCAAGCTGAACTCGGACACGAAGCGACTAACACCCCTCAAAGTAGGTCTTCCCGTTATTGGCGTCGGCCATTTGTCATGACGTCGCGGTCAATCCCATTCCATTCCGTGGCGGCTCCTGATCACACGCTTAGGGTATTGACCGCGACTTCATTGCAAATGGCCGGCACTATTGGCTGAAAAGCCTCCTTTGAGGGGCACCTGCAGCTGCTTTCTGGAAATGTATCTGACTAAAGTTTCGGAATTAAATGCGAAACAAAAAACGGGTTTGAGTTATGAACATCTCAATACCTATTGCACTTGGGCAAGTTATACTCGAATAAATGCAGCCTTCAAATGGCGATTGCAAAACGTATGCAGCATTAAGTGAATAATTAAATAATACATTTCAGTTAATCATTCACATAACCAAGGCCGCTACCTCGTTATCCTGTGTGCGCCGAGCCCAACACTCTCTCAGTGATGGCGGCATTCCCGTGACCATCAGCGTCATTTCTTTTATAAACGTGTAAAGATTGTTAGAATTCATTGTTAGAATTCAGCGCGAAAAAACAAGGACCAAAAGAGAGGAAATGCGCACGCGAGCGCACAAACAAGTTCTGTTCTTCCCTGTCTGTTAGCGCTGAATTCTAAACTGTAAAGCCACTCCAACTCGCCCAGTTCTGCACCCTGTACATAGCAGTCTGTACCGCAGCGCCGGAAACGCTTCTCGTGTGCAGCGCACTTTCTAAACGGAACGTTACCAGCTGTACATTCGCATATTTCTTTTTTTCACTACATGCAAGCACCGGTGTAAAAGCGCGACATGCCAGCGCTGTACAATTGGGGTTTTTGCGCGCTTGAAGATGACAAGCCCTGCTAATAAACGTTTTTGGGACTGATAACACCGAACGTCCGAAGTCTAAACAATTTCGATGGTCTTCCCTCCATTTTACGGGACGGTGGCTTTCCAGGGATCATCACTTTTATCTGCGCGGGGTTCCGGGCTGACTTGACGCGTGGACCAACGTATGGGCGGCGGGAGCGGGAAGGGTTTGTTCCGTGCCCCACGAACACGGCCGCTAGCTCAGACGCCCTGTCCTTGAGCGACGAAACGAAAGCGAATGGTCACTGCGCGCATGCGCAGAAAACGGAAGGTGTCCAGGGTGAAACCAAGAGCGAGACCAAGGCTGCGGAGGGCAGTGGAGGCGAGGGTGAGCAGGGAGACGAGTCCGTGAAGGTGGAAACCGAGGATGAGGACTCCTCGTCGAACAAGGAGGGAGAAGAGGAAGATGAGGACAAGCCCAAGAAGCCAAAGTTCGAGCCCGACACGGCGCCCACGCTGACCGAGGTGGACGTCGAGGCCATGGGCGTCACCGTCCAGATGAACGTCTTCAAGCTTAACCAGTCCAACTTCGACCAGGTGGTCAACAACACGCGCTACATGCTCATCAACTTCTACGCGCCCTGGTGAGTGGATTCATCTTTTTTTCATTGACGCTATATGCGTGAACCGCGCGCCCTCGCGTCTGCCTGAGGGCGAACGCGGTACTAAAGACGCGTAGGCGCGTGGTGCCTCGTGGACTGCGCTCTTTTAGACTGGCAGACTATTAGGCGAGTAGGCGCGTGTTAATTGGCGTGGTTTGGTTTCGTGCACCCAGCTGTTGATTTGACGAAGCATATGCGTTGTACGCGTGGGCACGACCTTAGAAGTGTTAATCAACCTCGCTTGTATTTTCTCTCCAGGAGCTAATATGCTGTTTGTGCACGTGCTTACACTTCGGTTTTCTTGTTTGCGTTGCATCATGAACTAATCACGAGCGCAACCTGTACATATTTATTATTGTGTAAATAGTTTTTGTGTATATACCTTGTCCCCTCACCTCTTCCATTTCATTTCTCCATTCTGCCTGCTATCCTTTATTTCCACTGCCCCAGCTCACGTGCTTCAGTATCGATGGCAGATGCCGGGGCCTTTTATTACTACTTTAATAAACCGCTTACTACTACTTTCATTCGTTGCTGACATAAAAATGAATGTGGATTAGCTCCGCTAATTCAGGATATACAAAACTAAAGCTGTCGGCGTTGACAACGTTCTAGACGCTGGTATTTTGAGGAAAGGAGGGGCGCATAACTGGCTCACTGGGTCAGTGGACGCCTCAATCGCGCTTTGAGGTACGTGCAGGTGGTGAGAGAGAGATGTGGGCTGCATACGTTAGCGCTGACAACGTTGCGGCAGACACGCGGCAATTTCAGTGTGCGTTAAAGATCCCCAGGTGGTCGAAATTATTCCGTTCTTTTGTTGACAGCGCTTAAAAAACACGGACAGAAGACATAGAAGACGACGTCACAGGCGCTGAACTTCAACTTTGTTCAAGAACACAGAAACACTGCATACATGCCCAAAACACAGGCGCCGACAAGCGGCGAAAATTTTATGCACTCGTGGCAACAGAAATGATATGACAAGTAGTGGTAAAATGACAAGGGCTTAAAACCAAAGAATTGAACAGGGCCGGACAAAACCAGAACAAGATGAGACAAAAAATTAATGTAGATTAGCCCAGCTAATTCAGGATATACAAAGCGAAAACGATATTGAGGCCTCCACTGACCCACGGAGCCGGTTGTGTGCCTTTTCGTGAAAATGAACGGTCTTCGCAAAGTTGTCAAAGTCAATGAACTCTATGAACGCCGTCGGATCACTTGTTTTGTTTGGTTTTTGAGGAAAGGAAATGGCAAAGTAACCGTCTCACATGTTATGGTGGACACCCGAACCGCGACGTAAAGGAAGGGATAAAGGAGGGAGGGAAAGAGGAAACAGAAAATTGAAAATTAAAAGTTGGATTTTGAGCAAAAGGCGCGGCGCTTTGCAGCGGCGGAACACCTGTGGCTCGGTGCTACTAGTGGCGCATGCGCAGTAGTGACTAGGGAGCGAGAGAGAAACAAACGGATGGAAACAGGCGACGGAGTCGGCAGCGGCCACCTGCGCCGTGCGTGACGTCACTCGTGCTCCGACATACGCCGGCTCGCGCGAAGCGCGGTGTTGACTAGCGTAGTGAAGATTTTCGCTTCAAAAATATATCATTTACCAAGTCATTTAAAAAATAAAAACCTCCGACACGTGAAATAGTGGTGCGGTTTGACTAAAGGAATTTGCAAGAAGGGGTCCGTTAACAATGAACCAAAACATACACACCAACAATGAGCAAACGTGGTGAAAAATGAGAAAGGCGTAGTGGCAAGAAAAAAAAAACACGCAATGAAAGCACAATAGTGATCGGGTACGCAAACGAAAATTTAACAAACAGATGAAGCCAACAATTAACGCAGCTAAACACAGAAGATGAAGTGTGCTAGATAACTAAAAGGATAAAAAACAGGGATGAGCAAGAAAGGTGAAGCCAACAAATAACACGGCTAAAGTTATAAGATGAGATGCAATAAAACCGAGAGAGAAAGATAAAATATCAAAAAATGAAGTTCAACAAAAAGTAAGTCTAAAAGCAAGGAAAACGATAGTAATAAAATCGATAAAATGGAGATTGGCGAAAAAAGCAGAGAATGTAACTCCTTTGTAAAACCAAGATTAAGTAAAACAGATCCAGAAAGAAAGGCTAACTCTTTTTCCGACAGTGAATCCGAGGGTGCGCTTACACATTCATTCTCGTGCCTCAAAATCTCGGTGGCTTTCACTATTTCACGTGTCAGCTTGTTCCGGTGCTTTTTTAACACAGTGGCTTTTACGAACATTGGGCGGCATGAGTAGACGCAGGAGTAGACGTTGCCTTTTCCGCCCCCCAGCGCCTAACGCAACTCTGTCGGATTGTAGATGAAAAAGAGAAAAGGAGCAAAGGATGCACCACTCGATCGGCACAGAAATCCCTCAACGGCATGCGCGGAAGGCGCATTCCTTTGTCTTGTCGCAAGGTATACATCGGCCAAACAGGCCGATGCATCAATGAAAGTCTAAGGGAGCACGTGAATGATTTATCAGGCACATCACTCAGGAATCTGCCAGTCCACTGCCGAAACTGTGACCCAAAAAGCCATGCCACCCAATGTTCGAAAAAAGCCACTGTGTTAAAAAAGCACGGAACAAGCTGACACGTGAAATAGTGGAAGCCACCGAGATTTTGAGGCACGAGGGTGAATGTGTAAGCGCACCCTCGGATTCACTGTCGGAAAAAGTGCTAGCCTTTCTTTCTGGATCTGTTTGACTTAATCTTGGTTTTACAAAGGAGTTACATTCTCTGCTTTTTTCGCCAATCTCCATTTTATCGATTTTATTACTATCGTTTCCTTGCTTTTAGACTTACTTTTTGTGGAACTTCATTTTTTTATATTTTATCTTTCTCTGTCGGTTTTATTGCATCTCATCTTATACCTTTAGCCGTGTTATTTGTTGGCTTCACCTTTCTTGCTCATCCCTGTTTTTTATCCTTTTAGTTACCTAGCACACTTCATCTTCTGTGTTTAGCTGCGCTAATTGTTGGCTTCATCTGTTTGTTAAATTTTCGTTTGCGTACCCGATCACTATTGTGTTTTCATTGCGTGTTTTTTTTTCTTGCTACTACGCCTTTCTCAGTTTCACCACGTTTGATCATTGTTGGTGAGTATGTTTTGGTTCATTGTTAACGGACCCCTTCTTGCAAATTCCTTTAGTCAAACCACACCACTATATTACGTGTCGGAAGTTTTTATTTTTTTAATATGACTTGGTAAAAGATGTATTTTTTTGTCTCATCTTATTCTGGTTTTATCCTGCCCTGTTCAATTCTTTGGTTTTTAGCCGTTGTCATTTTACCACTAGTTGTCATGTCATTTCTGTTGCCATGAGTGCATAAAATTTTCGCCGCTTGTCGGCGCCTGTGTTTTGAGTATATATGCAGTGTTTCGGTGTTCTTGAATAAAGTTGAAATTCAGCGCCTATCACGTCGTCTTCTATGTCGTCAGACCGTGTTTTTAAGCGCTGTCAACAAAAGAATGGATCACCACCAACTAGCCCGACAACTTGTCCCATCGAAATTATTACCGGAGCCCTCCACTACGGCACCTATTTCTTCCTTTCTTCTCTCATTCCCTCCTTTATCACTTCCCTTACGGCGCGGCTCAGGTGTCCGCCGATATATGGGACAGATACTGCGCCATTTCCTTTAATAGTAATAATAATTGGTTTTTGGTGGAAAGGAAATGGCGCAGTATCTGTCTTATATATCGTTGGACACTTGAACCGCGCCGTAAGGGAAGGGATAAAGGGGGAGTGAAAGAAGAAAGGAAGAGGTGCCGTAGTGGAGGGCTCCGGAATAATTTCGACCACCTGGGGATCTTTAACTTGCACTGACATCGCACAGCACACGGGCGCCTTGGCGTTTCGCTCCATCGAAACGCAGCCACCGATTTCTTTTCCCCAAAAACCAATTTTCAAAATTTTCCATTAACTGCAGCCTGCCATGGCTGGCAGGGTGGGCGCGCAGCCTATCCAGTGTGCGGAACGTAATGAAAGCAGGTGTTTGCAGCTGGACACCAAATGCACGTACATGAAAGCGAGATTGGGGTGTCCACTGACCACCCGCCGCGGTGGCTCAGTGGTTAGGGCGCTCGACTACTGATTCGGAGTTCCCGGGCTCGAACCCGACCGCGGCGGCTGCGTATTTACGGAGGAAAAACGCTCAGGCGCCCGTGTGCTGTGCGATGTCAGTGAACGTTAAAGATCTTGGTTAGACATCTTGGTTAGACACCCGAACCGCGCCGTAAGGGAAGGGATAAAGGAGGGAGGGAAAAAGAAAGGAAGAGGAATCTGAAAATTGGTTTATGAGGAGAGGCGCGGCGCGGCACTGCGGCCAGCGGAAGGCGCGCGCATCGAAGCACCCTAGCCAGCAGCGGAACACCTGTGGAACGGCGCAGCTGGTTGCCATGGTTACGGCGCATGCGCAGCTGTGGCCTCGGGCAGGCACGGCCGAACTCGCTTCTACTAGCCTAGTGTAGCTTTCGCTACAATACAAGGGGACTGTCGCGCTCGTTTAACGCGTGCATCCTTACTCGTGGCATAAATGGAACGTATCACGTGCAGGTGCGAGCACTGCGTGAAGCTGGAGCCCGAGTACGCCCGCGCGGCGACCACGCTGCGGCGGCGGGACCCGCAGGTGCTCCTGGCCAAGGTGGACACCACGGTCGAGCAGAAGCTGGCCAACCGCTTCGGGGTCAACAAGTACCCCACGCTCTTCTTTTCGCACCGGGGCAACATGACCGAGTACGAGAACACCTTCTCGGCCGAAGGTCAGTGCCCTCGCACTTCAAATTTCAGTCCGATGACATTTCCGGGTTCCAGGGGCAGATTTAAGGGCGGAAGAGGGTCTTTAAAAAATTAATAATGAAGTCACTCTTATGAAATCTTCAGGTAACATGCATTTTTGCGTGCTGATTCCGAACATGTAATTTAATTCTATGTGAAAGAAGTCTTTAAGCCCTTATGAAATATTTTAGGTGACTTTTTTTCTGAGAGCTTTCAAGGAATTCTGCTGCAGAGAACTTGCTGTAATGTATGCCACTGGTTTCTCTTGACATCAAGGGTTGCTATAAGGGTAACATTATGGTTAGGTTTATGGGGGCTTAACGTCCCAAATAGACTCAGGCAATGAGGGACGCCGCAGTGAAGGGCTCCGGAAACTTCGACCACCTGGGATTCTTTAATGTGCATTGACATCGCACAGTACACGGGCCTCTAGAATTTCGTCTCCATCGAAATGCGACCGCCGCGGCCAACCCGCGTCTTTCGAATCAGCATCCAAGCGCCATAACTACCGAGCCACCGCGCCGGCTGGTAAAATTATGATACTGTCTATCATAGAACTTGAGTTATATGGTTTGTATAACCGTTTTTGACGTGACAACTTCAAAGCCCTGTAACTCAACTTCTACGAGGGGCAGCGTAATAATTTCACCCGTATTGCATTCCTTGATGTCAAGAGAAACCAATGACATAAATTTTAGCAAGTTCTCTGCAGCAAAATTTCTTGAACTCTCTCGGCACAAAGTTACCTAAAATATAAAAATATAAAGTGACTGTTTCACATAAAATTAAACGAAACACTTGGAACCAGTGCGCAGGCATGCATATTCCCTCAAGATTTCACAATTATAACTTCAGTAATAAAAACTTCTAAGGCAAGGGAAGGTGAGCGTGATGTCCCCTCCCCCTCCTTAAAAGCGAAATTTAACATACACATAGAAGAATTACGATGCACCCGCCGCGGTGGCTCAGTGGTTAGGGCGCTCGGCTACTGATCCGGAGTACCCTGGTTAGAACCCGACCGCGGCGGCTGCGTTTCGATGGTGGCAAAACGCTAAGGCGCCCGTGTGCTGTGCGATGCCAGTGCACGTTAAAGATACCCAGGTGGTCGAAATTATTCCGGAGCCTTCCACTACGGCACCCATTTCTTCTTTTCTTCCTTCACTTCCTCCTTTATACCTTCCCTTACAGCGCGGTTCAGGTGTCCAACGATATAATGAGACAGATACTGCGCCGTTTCCTTTCTCCAAAAACCAATTATTAATATTATTCTCTTCTGAGTGTTTTGATTTATTCTGTTTTGTGTGTGAGGCATGACTCTATTCTGATGCGGAACTGGTATACGGTAGGCCAAGTTTTTAGAAAAGTTGCTATGATTGGTTAAAGATCCGATGGCTCTCGTTCATCGCGCTGCCAGGGAGTAAAAAAAAATTAAATATACGGCGCTGACGACTGACGAACGAGCGCCACTCACCAGGATGTTTGTTGCTCCCTGCATGCAAGCGCGCTCGGTATAGCTGTATCAGAGAGAGAGAAAAACTTTTATTGAAAAAGCTGTGTAAAAAACGTTTTAGATGAAGGAATGACTATTGAATTAATAATAATAATAATAATTGGTTTTTGGGGAAAGGAAATGGCGCAGTATCTGTCTCATATATCGTTGGACACCTGAATTGCGCCGTATGGGAAGGGATAAGGGAGGGAGTGAAAGAGGAAAGGAAGAGAGAGGTGCCGTAGTGGAGGGCTCCGGAATAATTTCGACCACCTGGGGATCTTAAACGTGCACTGACATCGCACAGCACACGGGCGCCTTAGCGTTTTTCCTCCATAAAAACGCAGCCGCCTGACGTCAAAAATCGAACACGATAGCTCCAGAAAGAGGGAGAAAATATGCATCCAAGCAGCACAGGTATCGGCCCAATATTGCAAATGTATTGGCAAAATCCGGTCCTATACAAAGTACCAGATTGAAATAATCGATTTCTAGCATTGGACCTATTACCTGTGCTGCTTGGGTAAATTTGAGACTGCGCGGAGCATCTTTCAACTGTAAATTATTGCATAACACCGTTTCCAAAAACAAGTGATGTAGACGAGAGCCTTTGACTTTTCGTAGGCACCCCAGCAGCTCTGAGCTAACCGGTCTTTGTTTTTTTGCTCATGACCCGTACACGCTCCACTTATTTGTCAGGGATCATCGATGCGATGGCGGAGAAGACTGACCCGATGTTCGAGCCGCCAGCGGAAGCATCGCTCGAACTGACCGCCGTGAACTTCACCCTGATGGTCACCAACGCCAAGATCATGCTGGTCTACTTCTACGCCCCATGGCAAGAGCATTTCGCATTTCGCTAGCTCGGCTTAGAGTTACCGTGTACCGCTACTATCACTGCTTCGTCGAACACTATATCTCGCACTTGTTCCGTACCATGCGCAGTTACCATAGGGTACCGACTGCGCACGCGCAGTCAGTTGCTTGGCAGCGGCAAGCTAAAACGTCACACTGTATATTCGCGGTACACATGGATAGCCAGTGTTCTGTAGCGGTATACGTTGTAACGGTATTTGAAAAGCCTTCTAAACTTGAGCATGGCTCTATATATCTGCGTAAATGCCCCCGTCACAAGATCTGCTTTTTATTTTTGCGGTGCTTTTGTGTCGTGAATGTAGTTTTAGAACATCGTTGCCGTTTCAATCCTCTTCCCCGAGGGGTCTAGCAAGTGCGCAAGGCGCTTTGCTCTTGAGTTGCACCCGACCATTTATAGAACGCCTCCGCTATGCTGAAAACTCTCTATTGCAAAAAAAAAAAGTATTCACGGTCTGAGACTCCCTTCCACTAACATTTTTTACAGCGGATCATAACGAGATATACTGCCGCACTTGTCGCCCGAAAAGATATCCTGATGCTATATATTCTCAGTTTTATTTTTATTTTTTCTTTCACGCTAGTTTTTAGCAGACCGCGAATTCCTCTAAGCCGCGGCAACTTCGGAGTTGCTTCTTGTATGCTACAACTTTCCGATGGAAATGTTTTTCGTATCTCTACCGGTTGTCGATCAATCAATTTTATCTGAGAGATTAACTCAACACGAAAAAAACAGATATTGTTACGGATATTGTGCTGTCTGAGCGTGCGATGGCAGTACTAAATTAGTTCTAAATCTGCGCTACCAGGCAGGTTTGAGACGTGAGCAGATACTAGTAGAGGAGTAGAACTGTATGCTCCGACTCCCTTTGTACGTATATAGGGGTAGGGCGGAGGCTGCAGCTCTACTCCCTGTACTGAAGCAGGAGTAAATCCGACATTCCCAAGACGATTTGTACGGAGCGAACTGCTGACAGAGTAAAGCAGCCGGTTTATTCCTGCAGCGCTTCATCCAACATTTAATGAGCGCCATTTTTCTGGTGTGAAATAAGCTACCTATGTGTAGCCAGTAGACGAAAGTATGGTGAACGATCACGAACGATCGCGTTCTGTTAGTAAGGAGTTTGCTGACTCCGTCCCGGCGGCATGCAGTATACACGTAAGTCTAATTATTATAGCACGGAATATTAAGCAGATAAAACGCATGATCAGCTGTTGGCATCCACTTGAGCGTACCCACACGGCTATAAAAGGAAGGTCGCGCAGCTTCTCAGAGAAAAAAGTCCTCCGGGGCCACGACAAGGACAAACTACAGTTAATTTGGATTGGTTGGTTTTTAGGGGAAAGGAAACGGCGCAGTATCTGTCTCATATATCGTTGGACACCTGAACCGCGCCGTAAGGGAAGGGATAGAGGAGGGAGTCAAAGAAGAAAGGAAGAAAGAGGTGCCGTAGTGGAGGGCTCCGGGATAATTTCGACCACCTGGGGATCTTTAACGTGCACTGACATCGCACAGCAGACTGGCGCCTTAGCGTTTTTTTTTCTCCATAAAAACGCAGCCGCCGCGGTCGGGTTCGAACCCGGGAACTCCGGATCAGTAGCCGAGCTACTACTAACCCTAACCGGCTACTGATCCGGAGTTAGGACACTTTTCAGTTTTCTCAGAAATACTAGTTCTCAAAGCACTTCAGTTATGGTGGCTGAGTTGTTATGGCGCTCGGCTGTTAGCCCGAAAGACGCGGGTTCGATACCGGCCGCGGTGGTCGAATTTCGATGGAGGCGAAATTCTTGAGGCCCGTGTACTGTGCGATGTCAGTGCACGTTAAAGAACCCCAGGTGGTCGAAATTTCCGGGGCCCTTCACTACGGCGTCCCTCATAGCCTGAGTCGTTTTGGGACGTTAAACCATTATAAACCATAGACTATACTTCAGGTATATTTTGAATAATTTTGTCCTACCCTTACAGCTTATCACACCTCTCAAACGTTCTGCAAAGTTTATTCTTCAACATTTACCTTTAGCTGAATGCAATAACCACCATGTGTTTGTGTTCCCAACGCGGCGTTGAACCCCACATACCTCTACTCCTTGGAATTCAAAAAAATTATGGGGACACTTACGCTCCTCCTTTAAAGGTATACGACGCGACAGCGGTTCCTCTTGCCCAAGCAGACACGGACACTGTTTCCTCTTTCACAACCACAATTATTATGTGAAAGACCATACGTCATGCTGTCAAAGCCCCGCTTTAACCAAGCCGTATACAGACGTGCCTGCGTGGCGTAGCGGTATAGCGTGTCTGACTCGCAACCCGGGCGCCATTGGTGTGGCTGGCGCCATCTATGGGAGCCTCTTGTGACAGCCACCTTTTCGACCAATCCGGATTTTTCCGTCACGCCGATGGCAACGCTGACACCGACTTTTCTGCTGCACGGGGCGCTTACGCTAAGGGGCATCCCTCTTTGTTAAATATCCACGCGCGTGACGAACGCAGGTGCGGACACTGCCGCCGCATGTCCCCGGAGTTCGAACGGGCGGCTCGCCGCTTGAAGGAGTACAACATCCCGCTAGGTAAAGTGGACGCCACCAAGGAGAAGAGCCTGGCCGAGGTCAATGAGGTCCGCAGCTACCCTACGTTGCTGCTGTACCGGCGCGGCCGCCGCTTCGAGTACAACGGGCCCCGCGAGGAGTCTGGCATCGTGAACCACATGCTCAACCTGTCCCAGTACCCCAGCAAGGAAGTGAGCTCGCTCAAGCAGTTCAAGAAGGCCATCCACCCCATCACCATCACCGTGCTCGCCGTCTTCAGCAAGTCCAGGGGCCCCTTCTACAAGGAGTTCGAAGCCGCAGGCACGTCTCTCCCGTACCGCGTAACGACTCAAGGCTTCTGCGAAGCGTCGCAGCAACGCTCGGCAATATTTTTAGTCAGTTGTTAGTGAACGGCAGGTTTCATAGAAATTCTCGAGCTCTCACTGATAGCTGCATGCAGGTGAGTGGTGCAAGGCGCCCGAAAGCTGTCATGATTGACAGCTCGTGGCATACCGTAACCAATTTCGAAGAGCGGCGCTAGAGCGCCAAGAAAACAAAGATAGGTTTGCGCATATGTATATGCAGTGACAAGAAAGAAGCGCGTGGCTTTTGGTATGCATAGCCTGCAGCGATGAACCACTGACCCTCAAGTAATCGAGGCATGCATCAACTCAACACTAACGCTTCTGCCCATATTTTTTAGCAGTTCGAAACACATCAAGGTCCATGAACTTAGCTTTCTTTCATGTTGCCATGGCTGCGTAATAACGTGCATACACGCAACGCGCAGCGAACAACCTGCGTGGTCGGCACACCTTCTACCACACCTACTCGATGGAGCTGGCCAAGAACTACAAGGTTACCGAGAACTCCCTCGTGCTCATCCACCCTGAGATTGTGCGTTCCCAGTACGAGGAGCCCTACTTCACATTCAGCAGGGTACGTATATACGTATACCCCGCTTGCTTTTACTTGCTTGCTTTTTTTTCTTTTGTCAGTTTTTAGAAACACGTTTCTTTGCAGCACACGCGACACTTCTCATGAGCCCCTTGTGCGCATATGTTTTGACGGAGGCCGACTGTATGGCACAGGTTCCATCTGTCCCTCACTGTACTAGTAATCATGTTTATTTGTTCGTGACGTGGAGTTTGTGATCCCGTATATACCTATCGAAAAATGGGGCTATGCGCCAGCCCCACCATCTCTTTTTCGTAGCCCATGTGTCACTTGGGGCGTTAAAGCCCACAATTCACAATGTTTAAATTTGTCAGAGGCACAGGATGTACAGGCCTTGTAAAAAGTTTAGAGGCCATGCGGTTTGCTTCGGCTCCTTATGCATTGCTCATCGTTCCAAGTCTCTTCCAGCTGAGAGCAACTCTCGTCCTCATTCTTTTAAAAGAACTGCCATGGCTGCTACACAAGCCCTGTCACACAAATTAGAAGCCATATACTCTTGAGATCCTTACTTTTGAAGAAAGCTGTACACACTATAGTGAAAAGGAACGTAATAGAAAAAGTATGCAGCAGAAAGAATCCTATCGGGAAAAGATGACATATGCGCAGTTTGCAGCGCCCACGTGGAACCGAAAAGTAAACCAAAACGTGCATTCTAATTTTAGCCCTTTATTTTACGCCAAGAAGCAGAACAGCGAGCACGTACCCCTTATACTCAGCATGGAACACGGGCGGAGATGTGGTGCCATGCAACGCCAGCTTTGAGCCGCCGGCTTGTGCTTGTAATTTCTGCTGCGCACCCAAGGCGCCGCGCCGCGGCCTTCAGGCTGGGTCTGTCGAGTCGATTGTCGCCTTTGATTCAGTTCTTTCAAGCAGATATGAACCGTATAAATAAATTTCGGTAACACTGCGTGCAGCGTTATCTGTCGAGCGCTTTCCTCCATATTGAGGTAACTATAGGACCTCGGCGTAGCTGCAACCATTTATGCGTACAAGCGGCGACAGCAGCATGTGACAATTGGACTGTGACAGGCACGTGCTCAAGCATGGAGGCTGTACTTATTTCGGCTCTACAATCGCGTGCCTCTCGAAGTGTAGTACTGAGCATGAAGGCGGCCGACGAGGTCTGCTTTTGTATTTCTTTTGATGTAAACATCTAGCAACGCCGCAGAGTTTAATAATAAAACAAGTGACGTCGCCGAAAATGCTCTGCACATGTTTTTTATGGATTTGACGTAACTGAGGTGTCTTTGCGTGCCGCAGCCCGACGCGACCCAGGTGCACTTGGAGCGGTTCATGGAGGACCACATGTTTCCCCTGGTCGGCTTCCGGGATGTGGCAAACCTCTGGAAGTACCACAACAAGTTCCCGCTCGTCGTCGTCTTCTACGACGTCGACTTCAGCTTTGACAACAAGGATGGTACGGCACCGGTGCAGTCGCCCGCTCGTGGCGGTACTACGCTGGCACACGTGCGGGCCAGTAACGAGACGCGTTGCGAATCAGAGCTGACAGCACAGGACACATCAGAGAGGAGGCTGTACTGGAACTTTCAATTAATGACTGAATATACATTGACCCTGTGAAAACAGGTATGCCGCGTTGGCGCCGTTACGCGTGGCACTGCTTGCACACGCGGACGGTTGGAACTCAACTCTTGTGCCCGGTGCTTCTTCTGCCTTGCCTGAGCTGCTAATTCACATGCATTCAAGAATATGGCGTCGATGCGACATAGGACATGCTGATTTAGACACTTCGTGAATTGTCTTTCAGGCGACAGCCTGTGTAAAGCACACACCAACAGCAAATTCGGGCCGAACTTGCATCGAAAAAAAAAGTAAAGGGAACAATTAAGTTCCGCCTTAAGGGTATGACGCGATAGCGTCAATGGGTCCCTTTAGCAGTCTGCGGTCCTCTTTGCGCATCGCTTCGCAGACACGTATACTGTTTCTTTCACAATCACGTCGCATTAGAGATATCTCCCCCGCAAGTACTCCTCTGTCGCCTAGGTCCTGCCCACATGCCCATATATGCGGAATTGGCCATTCTCTATATTTACATTCATAGATTGCGGGGAGTCCTCATACCACTCCTGGTGCAGATGTGCAACAGTTAAGCGATGCGTCCCTGTCCGGCAGGTGGCTCTTTAAAACACAGCTACCGGTGGAGCAACCTCTCGTGGCCAATCATTAATTTAACTGCCACCTGCCACGGTGAGCAAATTGTGAAGTGTCAAGGTCACGTGACCTAGGTGGCAGGTGGGCCGCCTGCTGTTTCGCTAACATACGCCACCTACGCCCGATTTTCTGTAGTACGAGAGCCTTAACGTTTTCGCGTTAATTTGACGTCACATGTAAGAACGCAGCGAGGAGGAAGAAATAGGAAAGAATGCCGGGATCAGCTGGCATCTGGAGACAAACGGTGGGCAAAGCGGGAGCACAGGTTTGCCTGTTATTGTATAGCAAAGTGATGTCGTGGCGGTGATTGGTCGACCGCGGCAACACAAGTGTCTCCATCCCCGGCTGATTTCGGAAGTAAACTGCCCGCGTCAACACATTTTTTTTCTCGCGGATCCCATGGGCTGGGTACACCGCCATTCACTGTAGAACGGTGGTCACGGAGCCTTCTTATAGCTGTAGACGTAATGAGCTTGAATAGAGGGAACATTTTTAAATGCATTTTCCCCTGCAATAAATGCTTCTTTTGCAGCTGGGCAGACTTGAACATAGCCAGAAAGATAGAGAATCGATTTTACGAAGACCGAAAATTGGACGATGCTGTCATAGGCATTAAATTTCACGCACGATTTACATGCGCAGAGGTCGACAACAGGTTAGACCAGTTGCCGCAGCGCATTTTCGGGCCTGCCTGACAGTATCTTACCTAGAAACCGTGCTTGTCGCTATACGCTTAGGAAGCAGAAAGATGAGCTGCACAGTAACACTTAGCGCTCATACCAACAAGGGCACTTGCATCCTAAAACACGCACAAACACTCAGGCAGCAAGGAGTATACGCAACAGAGTCCCTGCTGAAAAGCGCTGTTGACACATACGAACTGGCTTTGGAACTGCTAAAATGCGCTGAATGTTATCTGTACTGCATCGATCGAAACGCATACAATGATTGGTCGCTCGCGCCGCAGAGACGCAGCGTATCCGGCACAAGGTCCTGAAGGTCGCGCAGCAGTACAAAGGCCGGGTGCTGTTTGCCGTGTCGCACGAGACAGACTTCGAGGACGACCTGAAGAGCCTCGGCCTCGAGGACAGCGGCGCGGAGGTCAACGCCGGTCTGTGGATGTCTGAGCGCGAGCGCTATCGCATGACTCCGATGGACGACTTCAAGAGCGCTAACCTGCGGAACTTCGTCGAGTCTGTGCTCCAAGGTAAGTGCGTGCGTTCCACTCAGACGCAAATGAACCGGAGCGCATGGCGCCTTTGCGCTAAATTAAGCACTGCGTACAGTATAGTCAAGAGAGCTGTACATAAGTATAGCCATCATTAAAAAGCGAATACCACCTGGATAGATTTCCTTAAGAGAGACTTCGAGCTTCATGGGTGCCCTTATATGCTGCCCGTGGTGCAGGCACATTGAAGCAGTACGTGCGGTCCCAGACGGCGCCACGCGAGCAGACACGTGACGTCATCACTGTGGTGGGCAGCACGTTCGAAGAGCTGGTGATGGCAACCGACAAGGACACGCTCATCATGTTCCGCGGTCCCGACTGCCACATGTGCGACGAGCTTGTCGAAGAGCTTGAGCTCTGTTACAACCGCATCGACTACCAGGCGCCCGACCGCTTCCAGTCGGCCATCATAGATGCCACGCAGAACGACTTCCCGGGCATCTTCAAGGTAACGTAGGCATGAAGGTGATCGCAGTCCAATTCAGAGTGGTGAATGACACCAAATGAAACCAATTACCTTCACTCAAGCCAGTTTTCTTGCCGGCAATGCGATTACGTACCGTCAGCCTTTTAGTCGTGCATGATTATTCCCTGCAGGTCGACGACTTCCCGACTATCTACTTCGTGTCGGCAAAGGACAAGATGCACCCCAAGTTGTTCCAGGGCATCCGCAAGGCCTTCGGGCTGATCAAGTTCGTCAAGGAGAACTTCTCATATGACATCCCCGACCGCTCGGACTTCAGCGTCTTCCCTGCCTTCAAGCGGCCCAAACCTCCCAAGGATGACAAGGCCAAGGAGGATAAAAAGGCCAAGGATGATAAAAAGGCCAAGGATGATAAAAAGGCCAAGGAGGACAAAAAGGCCAAAGACGATTCCAAGAAAGCCAAGGAGGAATTGTAGCCCTTCATTTTTTTTTACTACCTAACCTCACCATCATTGTTTTCATACTTCCTCATCCCATCGGAAGCTATAGCTCCTTTTTTTTGCCATTCATTCATATCCTCACCCTTGTTTTCATAACTGCGAACCTCATTATTATTAACCTCATCACTTACATTATTCTATAAAACTCATGTTGTTGTTCCACAGTCATGACCATTTATAATTTTTTCAAGCAAGCACAATAAATGTTTCGTTGCAGTACACAAAAGAGAACCCGATACATTTTAGCCCTAGTGTCAGTCCACACCACACACATCTGGTGACTTCTTCAGGCATTGCAGCTCACTTTCGAGTACGACCGGAGAGGTTCCGCGACTGCCGAAGTGTGAGGTGGGCTGCCACAATAGTTCCGCGATTACAGAGGGCCGAAAACCGCCCGTGAACTTCTACCGGCTTTCCACAAGCGCAGATGCGAACTGTTTCTTCTTATAAGATAGCCAGTAAAACTGCAAGCCAGAATTAATGCAGTTGAGTGGAGGAATAAGACTAAAAAGAAAAAAAGATGGTGACGTCACCCTCGAGTCCACCACATGCTACGCAATTTAAAACGCAATTTCTCTTTCCAGAACAAAACGCAATTTCTCTTTCCAGAACTTATAAGCTGCTGAGTGTGTGAAGACAGATTATTGCGATAGTCGGTAATGAGAAATTTGAGCGCATTTTCACGCCACCTGTCATGCCATGCCAAATGCCTCCGCCTGTCATGCCATGACTCCACCTGTCATGTCATGGCAAGTGGAGTGTTATATGCTGCCAGCCACCTTCCGGTTGTCCATTCCTTCGCTCTCACCGTGGCAGGTGGTGTTTCGAATTGCTACTACCTGCCAACACTCCACCTGTGACACGCCGACGACTACGATGCGAAACACAAAAACGAGCGCCTGAGAGCTGCGCTCTAAAGTCTCTTATAGCGCTTGTGTTTCACCTCAAACCTGCAATAAAATTTGATCACGTCCCATTTTCCGCACTGCAAAATTAGCGGGGCGCCAGTGCGCATGCCAGCTATTTCCCTACCTCCCTAATACGGTGCCCGGACCAAATTATAGAATCATTTATAGAAGCTCACTATTTCTGAACTGGTGAGGATCAAGTTTATTCCTTTTCGGGCCCCCGCGTCCACAGTCCAGGATACAGGCAGCCGCTGCGATCCCGCGCGCCCGTTCGATCGGCCGTTGCTGGTCTCGAAGGTACACAACAGCTCCTCGAGATGGAAAGTGGAGATGGGAACGGGTTTGGGGCATTCCCATATCGAATGATACAGAGCTGCCGAATGACTGGAAGCTCGAGGGGTAATGCGAGGGAAATGCTTGTGGTAGGGGCGTATGGTAGCTGTCGATAGACAGTGGCGTGCACTCTGGGCAAGGATTTGGGATTTATGCGCCGGGGGGGAAAGTTATTCGTTGTCTGTAATAGAGTTTTGCTGTGGAGGGTGATGGTGATGTTTCTTGTGGTGGTGTAGAAGCGTTGCCCTCTGGTTTCTGCATCTGCTGGTAGCTGGCCCTCTTCATCGCGTCCTGGTGCCCGGACGGCTATAGCTGGCGGGCGAATGCATGGGTACACTCGTTGCCAGGAGGGGACGCATGGCCTGGTTCCTTCCACTCTGCACAACATGTGAGGTGGCCAAGGCCACCCTCATACGTTACCAGTGCGAATGCCCCCCCCCCCCCCCCAATAATTGCTGTTTCCCTCACACCCAACCCATCCGCCTCCTCATGGGAGGCCGCCGTGCGAGTCGCTCAGCCGGCTGGCCAAACATGGCTTGTGAACTGAGCTCTCCGCGAAGCCCAGGATTGTCGACTATAGGGCAAGTAGGAGCCCATCATTGAGGACTCTTTGTTCTTTTGTCAGTGCACGTTAAAGAACCCCAGGTGGTCGAAATTTCCGGAGCCCTTCACTACGGCGTCTCTCATAGCCTGAGTCGCTTTGGGACGTTAAACCCCCATAAACCCAAAGTTGTTACTACCCCTACCATTATGATCTGCCTGGTGCCCCAACGACGCGAATGAGGGGGAGCGTGAGCCGTTTCTTACCTAGGATCTTGTGTGCATTGCGACGATATATTTGCAGGTCTTTGTCCTGTGGATTGAATGCGATTTATCGGATGACGAGGGCTATGGTCGTCTCTTCCGCCGTCCCGCTTGAGCGCGTGAGGATGAATCCTACTATTTGTACCCGACCAGTGACCATTGTTCGTGATAGCCAGGCTCATCCGAAAGAGCGTCGAAGCGCCTCTACTCGGGCCCGCCATCGTCCCAAATTGCGGTCACGGTACACGTTGTTTGGGATCGGGGCCGCTTGGATATTCGCTCTCAACGAAGGGGTCAGGGGCTCCGAGTCCAGTGGCAAGGGGTGCTGGGCACTCCAGTCTCGCGAGCAGGGCCCGTCCGGTGCTTGTTTCGTAGTCAAGAGTTGCCCTGCCCGCTGAGCTTCATCCGTGAGGGCGATCGTGTCCTAGCGGAGTGCGCTTAGTGTTATCGTAGCCATGCGGTCTGCCAGGAATGATGCAGTTGTATGTCAGGGTCCCACAGTAGGACGAAGCCAAGTCGTCTAGGATGAGGTCGTGCGCAGCGTTATCGAAAGCGCCTTTTAAGTCTAGGGCGAGGACTGCCTTCGAATGAATCTTGCTGGGAGGGTCCATTACCTACTACTTCAGTCGCAGCACGACGTCTTCATTTCCAGGGATTCGGGACAAATGCTGCTAGTTCCCTTGACTGTCACCACGTTAGTTCTACCGAATTGTGGATGCCTAATTGGAGGAAGCGCTGAGTGGCCGCGTGGGTGGTGGCGGAAAACATTTATAAAATGCCATTTACAGGAGGGAGTGGGGACTGCAGCCTTAAGGGTGTGGGGTCGAACATACCTAAAGGCCACCGTTACCCACATCCTTCTGGACTGCCCCGCGGATACTCCTCTCGCAGGACCCGCAGCACTAAAGACCTGGGAGTACTGTGAGGCCGCACTCCGATCCGAGGACCCTGCTCGGAAGATCGCCACCAGCAGGACCATCAACGTCGTGGACGGCCGTGACATGAACGTTTGATCGCGGGTGGGGCAGTGTGGGGGCCCCAGAGACCGAAAGGGCTGGGCACCTTTTCCTCAATAGTTTTCACCATATCACCACCCACGGTCGTATTTACCGCCGACCGGAGTGCCACGTTCAGTCATTGTAGCTCAGTCCGACTGAGGTGGTGATACGGCAGGTAGCACGTGATGCGGCTGGTGAGCGCCTGCACTGTGCACACCGTGTCCCTCTCCCTCAGGCCGCCTCGGCGGTTGGAGATGTACATTATCATGTACATTATTTGATAATTTTTTATCGAAGGAGTTGCACACTGTGTGGCTCGACCGATGGATTGAAGGTGGAGTACGTCCCAGCACCCGCAGCTTCTCTACTTGCGGTTTGGCGTACCTTCCAGGCGAAGGTCTAACTCAGAAGACTACTGTATTCTTCAGTGGCGTTTCTTGGTGGCGACCAAGAGTTCGTACTTGGCGCATTCTTGGACCATGTCAATTTCTTCAAGCGCGTCTTGCACGCTGCTGTCGGGGCCTTTCGTGACCCAGACCGTAGCTTTTTCCGTGTAAAGAGCATGATGAACCCGTAGCATGTTCAGTAAGGGCGGGAGTTTCACCACCGCCACTTTGAAGAGTTT
Source organism: Amblyomma americanum (assembly GCA_030143305.2). Lineage (NCBI taxonomy): Eukaryota > Metazoa > Arthropoda > Arachnida > Ixodida > Ixodidae > Amblyomma > Amblyomma americanum. The sequence goes on along the minus strand of JARKHS020002616.1, from coordinate 220 downwards.
CGGGGAGAGAACCAAACCTCATCCTAGATCTGTGGCGCCCCTCGACTCGCGAGGACGATCGTGTCCTAGCGGATTTCGCCTAGTCTTATGGTAGCCATGCGGTCCGCCAGGATTGATGCAGCTGTATGTCCGAGTCCCACGGTGGGAAGAAGCCAGGTTGTCAGGATGAGGTCTTGCGCAACGTTATCGAAAGCGCCTTTTAAGTCGAGGGCAACCTTCG